>JAQFXU010000789.1:0-40411 GCA_034693705.1 Spatulosminthurus flaviceps
CCCAAAAAATCCGAAACAACCCGCTGTAGAAAATGCCCTGTACATGCTACTTTAGCATAAATTGACATAAATGTTACTAACCGTCTCCCAAACATAACCTGAATCAATAGTTGCGATCAAATCGCCAAAACAGAAGTTATTAGAGCAAACAGCTTCAACACAATAAGCGAAAAAGTGGCGATTTGGAAAAAAAATTTTGACACCCGAATTTAGATGCCTTTTAAAATGGCTTAGGACCCAAAATTTCGCCAAACAGAAAGATTGATCGTATAGTATACATTCTGAAGTATAACGTACAATCTTCAAATGATTTTGAAATAGTACGTTTTGCTTGGGAATTTTTTTTGAAAAGTGTCCCTATAATGTGAAAACAACGTTGTAATGTCAACTCTAGGTAAAATAATAAATGGAAGTTAAACTCCATCAACTCTAGGTAAAATAAAATGTAAATTGTCTAAGCAAATCACAGACTCAATATGTACATTGAACACAGGGGGTCTTCAATACTAGTTTTTGGTTGGCGACTGATAGCAAAGTGAATAAGGTCTCGTTTACGAGTGTCATCCCGGATTCGAATCCCGGAGTGGCTTCTAGTTGCTATTTAATGAAACGGTTTTTTTCCTACCTTTATGGGCTTATGCTTTTATTTTAAATTTATAGAGTACCGGAAATGACAGAAAGAAAAACTGAAACTCTTTTTTTGTAAAAAAAAGTCACTCGCTTCCAACTTAATAAAATTATTTTTTGTATTAACTACTTTAGGAGAGTTGTGATTTTATAATCGAGTTTACTCACAACTACATAATAGAATATTACTACTAGCTCCTATTAATTATTGTCGACTGAACTTAACCGGTGACTAATTTACATGTTGAATTTAACCATGTTGAGTTTATATGCACGACTGACCCGAAAATTTACAGTTTTGTACTAATCCGACCCGACCACCTGTCAAAACCATTCAACATTTTACCTCAAAAACATTTCCTTCCAGCAACCAATTACCATTACCGAACGTTTAAATTTTAGCAAAAATTCCATACCGCTTTAGGTATACTCAAACACCACTTTTACAAAACAACTAGTAATGGTCGAATCCTTGCTACAAAATCGTTGCTCAAGTAGGTCTGTCAAGTAGAAACCTCGCTCTGAAGCAATAAGTCTTAAATTAGATATACCTTGTTTGTATCGTTATTTTATTTTATGCTATCCTCAAATTTTTCAGCGGTTTGGAATGTACAAAATAATACATTTTAAGCAACAGAGTATTAGATAAAGTAATGGTTGAACAGCCCGCTTGCTCAAACCATGAACAAGTTACCCTGGCTACATGAGTATGATGAACTCTACTACAATGAGCCGAACAAATTTTTCTCATATACAGATAAAAACTAATGAAATGCAAATGGATTTCAAATCATCTTATATGATATCTTATAGCTATTTTATGTCTCCTAAAATTTTAAATATATTCCTTAGAATATGCATCGTCGAAGGATTTACCAGGATTTTTAAAATGTAATAATAAAGGTTGTTATTCTCCAGCATCACGCAATACAGTGACTGCTACCCAACTTGAGGTTTTTGTAGTCACAGGGTTAGGAGGTCATTTCGGGCCATGCGTTTTATACACAAATAAAGTAGGTCCACATCACTGTGCCGATTAGAGCAATTTCGATGACATGTGCTTTCCTGACTATCGTGTACGCCGACTGTTTTGGGCTTTTGTACTGAACTCGTTTCCGGATTTGTCTTGGAACAACTGTTACGCGAAGTTCATCCTACAACCGCTGCACTTTTGCCAGAAGCGTCAAATTCTCTTTCCCTTAGTAGAACGACTACCATGTTAGAAAGAGCAACAATGTCTTGTCGTTAAGGCGCATTAGTTATGCACGTGGAAGGCAATTTCCACGACTTGTCAGGAGAACATTCTCCATATTATCCATCAAGTGGCCGGCATATCCCAACCACTTAGTAACACAGTCACACCACTTACACTACTAGACTCGAATGCTGAAGCTGATGTATTTCACCACCTGATCGCTACAATAACAGACTTACGAGCGACATGGGACTACCGTAACCTTGCTGGAGCCCAAAGAATGGTCGATGAAATTGCCGAAGATATTGCTTATATTTTTGATCGCATCCCCATCGAACAACAAAATTTCTCCAATGATCTTTTAGACCAATACTGAGTTTACTCCGATGTTCGCAGTTTTGACATTATCATTGTTCCTGGACCGTGTCTCCCATCAAATAGCCTTCACGATTGCCAACTTTACGGAAGTTAGACTCTCGATCAAATTTTCCAAAGAGACCAAACTGATTATCTCTCGACAGCGGAATATCCAGACAACCATCTATTTTCCTTCGTGCAACCACCACAACTTCTGGCAGGTCCTCAAAACCAACCTGCAATAATTAGTTATTGACAGTGTAACTACAACATCTGCTCGCAACTAATTTGTTTTCGTCTCTATGGATTTCTTTTTCCCGATGTTACATTCCCCCGGGAGGTACAGGCCATACTGGTTAATCAATAAAAATTAATAATAATATAATAATAAGCAAAACAGGACGATTAAATGGCCAGGCCCTGACAACCTAGAAAACAATATCATTACGATTTACTGTCGTAATAGCATGTAGCAATAATGTTATAAATAATAATCGTAATTACATATTGGATACGACAATGACGTCTTCTTGAAAGACGGAGGGTGTATGTGAGGATGGAAATGCAGCCATCATTGACAACTGAGTGTTTTTTGCTGGCTCGTACTCAAAATCTCTCAAAATTAATTTTTAACTTTAGCTTTCAAAACTTGATGTTTATGCACTTTTTTGCTTGAGTCTTCATTACTGATTTTTGGATGGAATGATATCAGCTGTTCACCTTACCAATGTTTCGAATGCAGTGCTTGCTTTTTCTTGAAGGACTGTTCAGTCACACAACCCATGAAATTATGTTTGTATTTGATATTTATATTTTTTATTTATTTATTATATTTGGAATTGTTAATTTTGCGAGATAATTAAAATAATGACCGCTTTGAACATTTAAAATTGTTTTGTTGTTTATATATATATGTTTAGCGAATGTTTGAGGTATTGATAAGAAACGGCAACTTTCGTATGTGCATCAAATATATGAGTTTATGTTTAGTCTGCAAGCCAATATACTAAGGCATGATTCTCCAAGCCTGGTTTTTATGAGTTCTTTATTTATATGAAGATGACCTCAAAGTGTACTCGTTAAGTCGTCAATCGACGAACAGCAGTAATTTGTGATTTTTCCAGCAGTTTGCAAATATTTAAGCATTTTATTTAATTGAGATTTTTTCAATTTATTTTATAAATTATGATGAAAATTTATTTTGCAACATTTTGAGAAACTATTCAAAATAAAATAAGGGAGATAATTATTATGGAATAGCTTTTAAACACTTGTACAATTAATGAAAAACATTATAGACCTATTTCTTGCCACGAAAACAGGTTTCAAGTCTGGGTAAGCATAGTGGATTCCTCAATTTCTTATCGGTACTCAATTTTCTGACCACTTTTTGCCAGGATTAAAGAAACTTAATTTTGCGTTTTTTCGGGAAATTCAAAAATGTGATTTTTTTCAAAATTGATATATTAAAATGATCATATCTCCTAGACGGCTTAAGATTGTTATCACCACAAGATTTCCTATAAAATTCTACATCCAAATATATTCATTTGTTGTTACTACATTCATTTGCGTTTGCAATAAAAAATAAACACGTAGGTAACTACCCGATTTTTTCGATAATTTCACTAAAATCGTCATAACTTCTAAATTAATGCATGCATTTTCACCAAAATTGGTTAGTCTTGTCCTCAAATGCATATGATTAAGTGTGAAAAATTTCAATTTTTTCTGACTGCCCGTCCAGAAGCGTTAGGAACACAACGGAAAATACCGAAACTGGTTACTGACCCCCTGATCTACAGAACTACAATGAGGTAGACACAAAAGTGGGTACGGACGTTTTTTTGTCAGATGGCCAGACATTCTGGGCTCTGCATTAAGGGAGCTTCGCTACCCTTAATAAAAAATAATTTTCCAATTTAGGGAGAGATAGTAACATTTCTTTTCATTGATTTCACACTGACATTTTGACTTTCGACACAGTACATAATTTCAGAGACGTGATTAATTTTGTTTTTAAAATAACATGTATATATTTTTGGCAATTTTTTCGATTTATTTTTTCAAGCTTTTTTAATTTTTATTTTACAAACTAATCACACTTATAACTTATAATCGTAATCTATGCATAAAATTGGTGTAGAATAAGTTTAAATTACAAATTTAGTACAACTGTATAAGTTGGAATTTTTTTTATAAAATCCCGATTTTTCGCCCATTTTTGTAAATCTTTCGGAATTTAAATTTTTCCACACTTTATTGTTTCTTAAACGACAAATTGGTTCCCAGATTCAAATTCTACGCAAAATACGGACTCTGATTCACATTTTTAGTTGCCAGTTTAATTTTTTAATTAATTTTGAAAAAATATGACCATTTTAGTGTAACTTTCGAAAAACATCGTAGACATCCTTCGTGTTTATTTTTTATTCCAAACGAACATGACAGTATTCACATACGGGCTTTTCTCATAAACAACAAATTAAGAATCCTGAATAGTTACCGCCTACTTAGTGTGAGGCTTTGTTATCACTTTGATCAACTTCCTGCTTCGCTCTCCACTTCACAAGTAGCCCCATAACATGGGGCGTACAAATCTATGCGAAACATAGATTTTTAAATATCAAAATAATAAATAAAAACTTCTTCGTATATAAACGCATTACTCTGTAACCAAGAGTTTACAAAACTTCAAGAAAATTATGAGTTGTACCCCTCCCCCCGATTTTTGTAGGATACCCCCAAAGCTATAGTTCCGTCGCCACTGACATGGCAATTCCACGTTGAAAGCCCTCAGTGGCATCAAGAGCTTTTACTTTTCCTTTGCAAAGTTTTCAATTAAATACATAAAGGTGTATTTAGTAGATGATGCTGGAACCACAAGCCACAAAAGCACAACTTTACACTATACATAGGTTTGAAACTCAAAGTAAATATTCCACTTCGTTACAATCTAAAGTATCTAAACACACTGGAGGAAGTTGCATATTAATGTTTCCTGTAATTCAGTGTTGGCAAAAACCCAAAAACCCTGGGTTTTGGGTATTTGGGCAATTGGGTAATTGATATGTACATCTCCATGTCAATGATACACACCATCATTTCAGCGGTTTTCCGTGAATAATTACTTTTGCTTTTACTATACAGTTTTAAATGACTTCAAATCAACTTATTTAAATAATATGAATATATAAATTCGAAATAACTATTATTTTCAACTTTCCTTGCATTATTATATTAAGAAAAAACCCAATTACCCAAAAACCCAAAATATTTGATTCCCAAAAACCCAGGGTTTTTGTGTTTTTGCCTCTGCCAACACTGATGTAATTTCATACATGACCTTATTGACAGTCAACTCCTGCGAGCGTCAAAGTCTGTTATCCAGAAAGCCCATATTTTACTCAAAATCAGTCGCACCGATTTCAGGCATGTAGGAAACGATTTACAAATCGGAAGATATGAATAATTTCTATCAGTATATATTTTACAAGCTGAATAAAAAGCAGTGATTTCCATGTGATTTTTGAAAATGGGTGAATTTTTTATCATGCAGTAATTCATCGTTCCGGTTTGTCTCCTCTGCCTCCTGAGCACCCATCGTTACTATATGAATGAGTTGGACTCTCAAAATCCTGCTATGTATTTGGATGACGGAACATGATTTTCTCATCACCTATATAGTGGATCCAATTGACCGGCCTTTGAGTCAGGATAAGTTTTCAGATAATTTAGCAGTGTGATTTTCAAGGAAACAACTTAAATCCAAAATTAAGAAAAATCAGTTTACAGAGAAATATTTGAAAATGATATACCTGAGTTTGAGGCATCACTAGAGAAGTCCTATAAAGTATTTGAAATGTAACTATAATTTATTTTGTGAAATAACTTTACTGGAAACTCTTCCAATGAACTCACGTCCTCAGATGCAATACTCTACAATTACATAAAGCTTATCAGCTATAATTCCGTTGTAATACATATATCAATGTATGGACAGCTCACAAATCCTATTAAATGCCACTCGCGGGGCTTGTTAAAATAAGGAAAATATTTCTGATAATGTGATAATGAGTTCCTATGAAACATGGGATGACGTGTGCTCGTGTCACTTAATCGCTGCACTGCACATAGAAAACTTTAAACATGCTTACAAATCTCATCAAAACATTTGTAAAAAAATGTATGACAAATAAAGAAGCAATGCAGGAAGAATTCTTTCTTAAAGTCCAACCAAATGACGGAACAAATTATTGCGGCTGTTCATAATAGCCCAACCAACAGTGATTGAGATACTGCAGTAGTTGTGTATGAACCCGAATGGAAGATTTAAAAGCTTCGCAGCACCGTGGTCTCTGCCGAAATTCTCTGTAACCAAGTTTCGTACGTGCACAATGCAAAACCAAAGATGGTCCTAAATGTCGGTACGTAACTTTTAAAATGTATCAGCAAAGTCGTCTTACAATTACTCACAGCAGATCTTACGTAAAGTATATTTACAACTGAAAATTGGTTAAAAACCACAAAAATCTTTTTGATATGTTTCTGCACTGCACTGTAAGCTGTAGTCTACAGCCTGTAGACGCACCTCGGGTGAATGTAACCCAACTTCCCATTAGGCCTAAATCAACCCAATCACAGATATTATTTTTTTGCGGTCAATCCATGCCAAGCGTACCACACTGCATAAATTTTATTATATGTATATGAACAAGTTATTAGTTTTTATAATGGGATTTTTGCATCACCAGTATTATTGCTGCTCACCAAAATTGACGTCTCTGACTGGGACTTATACCTTTAGCTTTTTCTTTAGACCTCTATTTTTGTGAAAACATGAGAAATGCAGTGTAGTTATGCAATCAAATCTCGGTACGTATCGGAAATTTATATTAGGGACATTTCGATGTTCGGTAAAGGTCCCGGCAAAATCTCGATGTTAAACGCTTAAAAATATGCCAATAATATCAGAGATTTTTTCCCAAATTTGGCAGCACCTAGAGATTCCTTTTCATAACGGACTTGATAATTTTGGATCCCTCGATATTTATCCACACAATTTGTATGCATTTTAAGACTGGTTAGCTGTGTGCAATTTGACATTTTGTTATTCTGTCGTTTTGGTACACATAGGGATCCAGAAATAATGTGAAAAAATTTTGCATTTTATTTTAGCATTTCAACAAAAATATTTTATTTCATGTCCTTGCATGAATGGATTTTCAGACAAAACGGAAACACGTTCTATTTCAAGTATGTACATATATACATAACTATAAAAGCAATATAATATTGATACGCATATACAATGTCTATCCTCCAGCTAAAATAAATAGCTTGAAACTTACATAATATTTTGAAATATTGCTTAAATATTACATCTTATAATTAAATATTGCATTTATTACATTTGGCAAGTCAGAATAATACTCTCTTGGAAAAAGACTTGCGCTTATTGTCTCTAACAATGGAACAAACAAGTACATTACAATACTACAAGCGTATAATCATTAATTTGAACTTTCGTTAACTGTAACAACATTTTCAAAGGTACATATTATTCAACAGAGGAATCAACATTTCACATATGGCTTAACCAGTAATAATTCTAGGACGTAGGATATCATATCCAGTACTACTGCTCCCATCCCCACTATCACTATTCCTACTGATACGACTTCCCGTCTCACTCTCACTGTCGAAACTATCCCCACCCCAACTATCTCCACAATCTGCCAGCTCAAGTTTACTTCCGTATCCCAAACTGCTCTCGATATCCGGATGCCAATTAACAGAATGAACGATGGTAGGTTGTAATCTCTCACTCTTAATGGAATGGCCGGAATGAATGGAAAAAGAACGTGGGGTTGGGTAGATGGCAGCAGGGGGTGGGAAACTATGGCAAGAAGAGTTAGTTTTAGTTGTGGTAACAATCCTGGGTAAGATGAAAACAGGTGGGACTGGAACTGCTGGCTCAAGTTTCACGGATTTTTTACCGGACCTATTCTTCTGCTTCTTATTTTTTAATTTCTTCTGATTCTTTCCAAAACAGCCACAGTTTCCTTCGTCCTCATCGCTCGAGTCGACGAGCACAAAGGGATAACCATCGTGCCATTTCCTTGTGGTCTTAATATCCATGGTATTCATTCTGGAGCGGAAAGCTGTTAAAAAAGGAGTCAAATGAGTAAAGTTGGTAATAAAAATTTGGGGGAAATTTTTGTGCGGCAAAAATAAATTTTTGGCGGTAATTCTATGAGAATTTTGAATGTAAATATATTTGTGCACAACTTACGGGTATTTCTTTGCGTCATGGTGTATCCAAACTTTAGGGACTGGAATTATTATTAACTTGATGCGTCCAATACAAATTTGCTTCCATATAAGTTTTATCACTAAGGAAAAATTCTTCACAAAATTCCTCTTGTATGGGCACTCACAGGGGAAGAAAATGTAAATGAATGGTTGAAAGCAGTCCTTCTCGTTTTGCTTGACCTTCTCTAATGCTCAAGGAGTTGTGTGGATTGTTGTGAGTGCGCAATTGAAAGATACAAGGCTTTAGAAGTAAAGTTTTTCTTGCGTCTCTCTCGTTTTTTACCGCACGGAGCTTTTATATTTCACAGAGCTTTGCAATGTCTTCACTATCGTTCCGTACTAGTCACAATATAATTCAATGATATGCAATATGAGATTTATATGACGGAGAGCTGAAGTCTGAAGTTACTTATCCACGGAACCTTGTCGTTCTGCTGCACTTGTGGTCCTGCCAAGATCTTAAGTATGAATTTGTTAAGACGGCATGACGCATATTTTCTTCCAACCAACAATAACAATTGCATTAATTTTACACTGCAAAAACTTGTTAGGTAAGTTTTTGCAAGTGGCTGGAACAGCCGCAGAAAAATATTTTCGCTGAATTCGAACCCATTCATATGCCCAGCCATACAGGTTTTAGTATAGGCTCGTTGTCAGTCATATAAAATTCTCGATAATGGGTTTGGGCCTGGTCGGATTTCTACGCTGTATCATTATTACAACTTGATTTTTCTGAATGAAAAAATCCCTGATACGTAAGTTCGTACCTTTGTACTATTTTAATGCGTACTTTTGATTGAAAAACAAACCCAAAATAGAAAGGTGTACTAAAACCAATCAATATAATTATTATTGTGTAGTAAATATATAGAGGGGAAAAATTACTGGATAAAAAACTTTAGGCTTGGAGCTTGTGCCAATTTATTACCTTTATCTATTTATATGCATAAGCAAATAAACCATTTAACAAATGATTTTTTTTCTATTTTGTTTTTGTAGTTTTGGGTATTACCTCATACGTAAAAGGAGCTCCTCCCTTTCAAATTCCAGTGAAATAATTTCCATGTAGAGTTACATATTACATTAAGGTCAAAGCCGTAATTTGCACACGGGGGAGTTATAGACTTAGTGGTTGGATCAGTTCCGTTCAGAACTGAAAATTTTCAGTTTAGTTCAGTTTGGCTCAAGCGAATTTTAGTTCCTTTTGACCTTTGAAACGACCTGAACACGCAGTGAATAGTTCAGTCAAATTTAACTGACCTCTTTGAACTGATTTTAAATGTTTTCCAAATTATAGCTGGTATTCGATGGATTTTGCTAAAGATTTTGACCAATATCACATTGGTAATTGATGAGTTATTATTTTAATTTTAATTTAAATTCCAAGATTTTTTGGGGCAAGGTGGTACTGAAGTTTTACTTTCCGCTTTGAACTGTTTGAACTGCTTTAACTTTAGTTCAGCTCAGTTTGTCAGTTGAACTGAACTGAACCAAAAAGCTATGTGAACTGCACTGAAAGTTTCGATTCAGTTCATTTCACCAACAGAAAAAAACTGAACTGGCTCGACCATCAGTTACAGTGGAAATTTTTTTCTGCTTGCAAATATTTTTATTGTCATTACTATTTGACAAATTATTTACATAGAAAAGTCTACAAAAAGATTTCCTCAAATTTTATATGCTAACTTCCATATTATGTAAAGCTTGTTGTTGTAACAGCAAAAACAAGGGTTGGCTTAAGCAAAAAAATAGAGGGAAATGTCCTTGAGTTGTGCGTAAAAATCTTGCTGTTGGTTTTTGTATAATAATTATCACCATGCAACTATACTACATATACGCTGATACAGCCTACAGCGACTTGAATTTGTCTTTTTGTCTGAGTAGGGAAAATATTAGTTTTTGCATGTTAAAAAATCATGATGATTGATCACGGTATAACAAAAACTAAAGGAAAAATCCCTTTCATTCAAGTTCAAAGCCTGGAAAAAATCAACACAAAATAAGTTTTGGATATAAAACTGTAATTTTCATCTTCAATTTCATGTTTTGTAGGAAATTGACAAAGAAATTGTAACTATGCTATGTTGTGTAATGTAATTTATTTGTATATTTTACTTTATACGTATTGAAATTCATGGATATAAATGACAATTTTGGGTGAGTAAAGCTGTACATTTAGATAATACTGTCTATATCTTCCATAATAAAAATCTCCATGTGTAATGGAACTGACTTCGAGATGGGATGGAAAATGTCATTTAGAGGGAAAATATTTATCTTTTGTGTAGGGTTCGTGAGACCTTGAAGAAACTAATTAACCGCATGGTGGAGATGGAGACATGGAGAGGAATCAACGGAACAGTTATTACCCAAGCACGATGTAATAAACGTTTCTTAATTCGCAAAATCATTGCTAATGTGGAGGGTGTGTCCAGTCTCGTAGGCTATGTGACGCTATTTACACAAAGCATATAACTTACTCAAATACATGCACTACCTCTGCAAATATACATTTCTCGCTATTTTATTGATTTTTTTCCCTATCTACAAATTACCTCAGCTCACAATTTTTTTTTAGATGTGAGCTGCCTTTGTAATTAGTAACCATTGCAAATTAGAAGCAATCCCACATCCCAAAGGGAAACTAAGAACGTACAATAACAAAATATGAAAACAAGTTTTAAGTATTAAAGTACGAATCCGCAGCATTAACAGCAAAATTTTTTCTATAGAAAAAATTCACTCTGAAATCCTATCAAAAATTAATCTTTTTCTTCTTCGACACGAAAAAATTCTTCCCTACATCGTAATACACTATTATATGCTTATAGAATTATGTACTTGCTCATAGTAGATATGGAAAAACTCAAGTTCTCACGCTAGAAAATGCTAGTAAATAACTACATATGCAGCTTTATTGACTTGTACATCCAGAAAGGATGCAGATGAAAGTTCAAGGTAGTTTGGGTACAGGAAAGCTCCAACTTCTAACTAATGTTGACATATCATTAAGAGGCAGCAGAAAGGAGAAGAGGAATTCAGTTTCAGATTGTGGAACAAAATCATTTAGAGAAATTAAAAAACCATCAGATCTTGGGTATGCGAAGGTATAATGAAAAAACAAGCTTGGGAAAAATGGCTAAGGAACGGATGTACCACGTATTTTCGTACCTTTAAAGTATGTACATATTTCTTATACAACAACGGCTTTAGAATACTACTCGTATGTACTTTAGGTTAAAATAATTTACAATTTACTACCGTACAAAACCCGGTTTTTTTCAATTCTAATATGTACAGTTTTAGTAGTAGTCAGAGAGGATTTCCGAAATGAAATAATTACGACTGTGGGATGAAGGAAAAGATCTATAACGGAGGGCTTTCCTGACCATGAGAAATCCAATCTCCTGTAAAATGTTGCACCTGTTTGGGGAAGGTTATTATGACCATGCAATGCAGTATAATGTAAGAACAATATGTACTGTCAAAAAGGAGTGACTATACTCGGAAACAATATGTTATCTTCTTTATGCCGACACGAAGAACATCAGGTTATCACGGAACGACGGAACCTTACATTTGTGAGCATTACAACCTCTACACACTAGATTACATACAGAAACATATGTCTGTAAAAGATAATTGAGTACCGGGAGGTGGTGCAAAAACATTAGGAAGAAGAGGATCTTGATCTAATTGTATGTATGTATCGAAATATTAAGAGGAAGCAGCTTCGTGTGGAGCATTTTCTAAATGAGAAATATACAATTTCCTCAAGTTTTTACATGCAAAAAGTCAGTTAAAATAATCTTTATTTCATACAAGATATTTAGGCATTTTCCATTAATATTCCTCTGAATCTGAAACATTTCCAGAGACAGTAATCACAAATTGAGCTTAATGGCTATAATACACAGTTATTTATTTTTGTACTTTTTCTATGCTTTTTGCTATCTTTTACAATGCTTTTTTTCTTATTCATCACATGTATATTTCATAAAGAGCAGGGACAATAATATGATGCAACGGTAAAAAAATTAGTTGGAATTTGGCTGTATAACATTATTGGAATGACATTTAGGGAATTAACAATAATTATTATAGCTGAGGTATTTAGTCTTATGTAGGTCTTATTGGAATACATTGGTCATAATTTATGCTTGCATCGTCATCCCTATACATATTTAATCATAAGAGCTTGCATGGAGTCTCCTCTGAATTTAAAATACTTAGAAAACATAAAGTTGATTATTTACTTATGTCATGTCATTGCAAGAGGAGAACGACAGACATTGACGATTGCATTTAAAACTGGTCTTGATTTTGTATAAAAGTTGAATTGTAACTGTGAAACTGTCGTGGGAATTCCGCCTTTAACGGATCAGTCCGCGAGTCCAGTACCATTCATATTCGTATCACACACTTAAAGTAAAAAAAAACTTTTTTAATAACAAAGTTTGCTTACTTTGACTTGATTAATGATTATAATCATACAATTTAAAGGAATAATTTTTAAGGCACGATAGTAATGTTATAGATATCCAGCTCATCTCTGCTTATTTGAATCTCAGGAAACTTGACAGCTGGTCTGTAGAATTCACGATTCTTATTATCCGCCGGTGTCAACTTGAACAAACTAGTGTTATTAGCATTGATAGATGTGTAGACCCAAACAGCAAAAATTAGGAATACACTCAGTCCTATGACAACACAGTAGGCCACAATGGTCTTCTTCTCTGAAGGGATGTAATCTTCCTCATGACTCGAATAACTACTCTCAGATCTTCGAATAGAATTCCGAGTAAAGTCGGATCGACGCTCGTTGTAGGATCTTGGAGGATTATTAGTAGTAGTGGCTGTAGTTGAGACAGAAATCACACTGTGACTCACTGTAGGTATGACCCGGTCACTTCTAACTAATCTGGATGGATTGTGAAATGGAAGTTCCGATGAAGCCGTTGATGGATGGAGTAGCTGAGTAGAGTTGGATATTTCAAAATATGAGGGAGGGGGTGCATGCTCATTGGCCACTTCCGTGTATGGTGGAGGAGGATCCGAGTCCCGGAGCTGCCAGGCTGTCAACACCATTTTCCTGGATTTTTATAGTGCTGTTCATTTGTAAAAAAAACAAATTAAATTTTATTTTGAACTCCCAATCCGATTATCACTGTATTTATTATAGATAAAGCTAGTCAAAACAACAACAATCTTAAACAGTCATGTTAAAAATCATGCACATTTTAATTACCACCTAAAAACTTCTCTCATAGGTGTTACTATAATGTTAATTATTTTAATGAAGGAAGGGTGACTTCAATTACTCATGCTATCCTACAGTATTACATTACAAAATATACACACACGCTTTAATTCAATTTAATTAGCTCTCTTTTAAACTCATTGTCAGCATTTAAAAAAACCTATTAAATAAATCACCATCTCTCTCAAGGTCCTTCCTTCAAGTCTAATTTTCTATGCAAAATTTAACCAGAGAACAATGAATCTCTCGTAAACAAAATCTTCTTAAAATACCATCGGCTTTTTAATAAGCCTTTCTTATATATTCTTTATTATTCACTTCTATATAACCCGTGATTTATTATTAGTCTTCATGAATAATATATTTTTATAGCGTATAATGCCCACATTCTCTCTTGTCAACAAGTCCTCTATGCTGTAAGTATTAGGAATATTTGAAAATATTTCCCATTTATTACTACACTTCACTTTACAATAACCCTGAATCTTCTAGGAAGTTGAAAAGAATTTTAGTTTATCGAGTAATAATAATAATTATTATTATCGAGTCAGTCAACCAAAAAACAGAGGAGAAAAAAAAACATTGGAGAAAAAAACTCTTTGTCCTGATCGAATCTATACGCTTTATTGGATGTCTTCACTGTAGCACTGTACGAATTCATACGGTTTGACTTCTTCCAAATAATAGCCCGCCTCATTGAAAACGATTTTTCTCAATGATTTAAAAAAAAAATACCTTTCAAAATATAAGATTGCAGCTCACCCCAAAACAGAGATTTACTCCATCTGACGGAGTTACTATTTTAAAAGAGCCGGCCCAGTAGTAATAAAAATTCACTGAGGTAATGTCTATAAATAGGTTTCTATATATTTGTATAGCTGAATATTAATTATATTGTATGTTAATTATATTTAATATTTACCCGTGTTAATTCCCTTCAGAAATGGTAATCCTTTTGTGAGCACTATTATATAGTCCAGCCTACTCCTCAGCCTTTGTGTGTCTGTGTGTATGATCTGTGTATGTGAAGATTGAGGATGCCACAGTTCAGAACTTGAAGTTGGCTATGGAAGATTTAACGTTTAGAGCGTATAATTCCTCGAGACTTTGCAGCTTCTTGGAATCCACTTGGGCGACACCACTTGACTATATCCTATGCTATCCCTCATTCAGACGTATAGTGTATTCTCAAGTAAGCTCGTCTCGCTTTGCATTATACACAGTGGAGTGGTTGGAGTTGTAAACAAAATGAATGATTGCGGAAAATGCGTGGTGTTTAAAGGCAGCAAGTGCAAAAAATTCATTTTGCAGTGCAAAAAGGAAAGGGAGTGGATTCGTATGTGTATAAAAGTCCCTACATGCCCCATCTCATACCGCTATTTTTTCTCTCTCTCTCTCTCTCTTATTCTATAGCTAAGGATTCAAATCACGAATGCGCAGTTTACTTCAAGGAAAAATCAAGTTTTTTTCATCCTGTCCAAGTAGTCTTATTCTATTAGTGTGTGTCCAAGATTGTTGGTAAGGAAGGGAAAAAAGCATCTTCTTGTCTCCTCTATAATATTATGTGAGTTTATCTATACTTGTCCTTAATTGTTTCAATGTGTATCAGCTTGCAAGTTCGTTATCAGAGTGTACTTACGGTTTTAACACGTTAGGTATACTTACTTATATTGTTAGTACTTCTCATCTCCAAGCTCTCTTTCCTGTCCCTGGCCATTGCCTGCAGCCAAGGAGTTGGGATTGTTGTAAGGTCCGTCCGTGGATGTAGTAACAAAGACAATTATTATTGCTACTTTGTACACGTTCCCCCATGTGAGTTTACAGGAGTTAATGGAGGGATAAATAGAGTCTTTTTCTTCACATTTCATTCATTCACTATTATCAATGAAGAGAAAAGAAAAGGATCTTTTTTGGAGTAATTTATTACTGTACAAACCACACAATGAAAATTATATTATTCTTAGTCTATTTTTTCTTGAGTTGTAAAAGTAACGTTGCAATGTAGGAAAAAGCGTTTTGTTCCAATGGTTTTGACAACTTCATTTTCAATGCTATTTTCAAATTGTGAAATGACTCTGTTCAAGATAGCAGTGCTAATGCGGAAGGAAGAGCATTTCAACAGTACTCCTTCTTCCTTTATCCGCTATATACAATCCGCAACTATGTATTTTTTATTGTACTTGTAATTAAAAATTTCTACACATTTTTGCAATTAAACACTTCTTTTTATGATGTTCTTACGGAGCTTCTGTGGGGACTTGCGTAATTTTATAGTAATTAAATGCACGGTGGGGAAGAGAATTATTTATCCATTGGGCCTATTTTTGATTGTAATAAATAAATATAAATGTTCGCTGACTGAAAATGTGTTTACTGACTAAAGGTTTGTTCCAGTAATGACATAAGTGATAATTATTTCACAGCTCATAAATTTTAAAATAGTCGAATTTGTTAATTACTTATAGAATAGAGCACTTGTAGAGTTTTGAATTCGAATTGTAGAATGGATCAGAACCGTTCATGTATCTATACGTATGTGTTTATGAGGAAAATAAGATTACGCGTTAATGAGCAATGAGAGTTAAAAAAAGATTTAATTATTGAAACACCCATTTCTGCCAAACGAGATAAATTGTCTCAGGTTCCTTGATGAAAATAAAAATTCCATTGAATTCATAAGCACTCATGACTACGCCGCTGATGGTTTTCACTGATAAATGATAAAAGATTAAGAAATTGAAGGATTTTTTTAGAGCAGCCTTCTATAATTATTATGTTCTCTATACGCACATGTTATATATATGATATATGACATGTTATGATTAAACGTTATAAATGAAAAGTTGGACTATAAAATATATTTTTGGCATATGAGTAATTTTTTACAATATCTTGGTAATGCTTAGGCTGACATTTAAAATTGACGTTTTCTCCCATTTCATGCTCTCAATTCTTGTGATAAACATAGCATAGAGCAATTTGGTTCGCTACTGTAAGTTTCTTTCTAAAATGATTTTATTATCATTTCAAGCGGTATTTAGTTACTTTCATTTTGTTGCCATTGTTATGATATCTACAATTCATTTATTGTTAGTTTAGCGCATATACGATGTGTAGACAGGTGAAACTAGAAAGGTGCATGTGGAGATACATATTGTGGTGTCTTTTTTAGATGTAGCTTACAGTAGCTGCTACTTGAATTTCTTATGGGAATTTTCACAAATAAATTCTTTGAAATGTTGGAAATAAATTGAGCATATAAAAGTATATCTAATTTAATAATAAATTCATTTTTCCTTATAAGCGGCACAATTCTATGTTTTGAAGCCTTAAATAAGCCTATGGATCACTGTCAATTTAATCACAGAGTGACAAATAAGATTTATTGCTTTTCTGGCAATGATTTTTTCCCATACACTTACTTGATTTTTACATTTACAGACAATAATAATAATTTTTAGTATCTACATAACAATACAAAGACCAAGTGTCACAATCACATTTATAATTTTTATTTTGTGCTGAGAACTTTTCTTGAAAAAAGTTGACTTAGGTTCACAAGTAAGTATAGCATACCTATGTAATAATAATAATTATTATTATTATTTACAAACAAAAAATCTATGTAAACAATTTACAAGACTGGCGGTGAATGAAGAAAAGTGGAAATTGGTGAGTTTATCAGCTAAAAATTAATTAATTATATTCCTTAGCCACAAGTACCACATGAGAAGACCCGCAAAAACTAAGATGAGGGGAAGGAGAAGTAAGCAAGGGTTGAGTGATGATGATGATTCCTTTTTTCCACCATGGGTACTATTTCTGTCACTAGGAATGTCTTCCGCAGTATGATGTAACTCTGTCTGTAGAATTGAGTAGGATTGTGTTGAGGGTGAATGGGGCTCGTGGACAGTGGGACAGGGATTTAAATCACAGTTCAAAGAGAGTTCCTTAGGGAACCTGGCTTTCGTGTCTAGTGACAAAAATCTCTCCCTTTTAAAAAATGATTGGTCAATTTGTATCACACTTTGAGCCCTTGGCTTCTGTATAGACAAATCCAAGGGTGGGATCTTCTCCGCCTTCACATGTTTGATATCCATTGCTATATATTATTGATCTGCAATAAAACAAGTTTGATGACATTAACATTTGACGCGTCACTAAAAAATCGTCTTCAGCTAATTTAAAACTACACTTTATACACACTAAATCAGCCCTCCTTTTTATAACTGGAAAAATCTAGAATAAAAAATGATGTCCAAAATTTGTATACTTTTATAAGGATCCAACACTCTGACGTCCCTGACTAACTTTGTAATAGTACTCGTTTCGATGGGATTTCAAGTCCACTATATGTGATCACAAATAAAATCCTTTGAAATAAATAATTAACTTACTTAAAATAAAGGAGACGTATGAAATCTGGAGATCTAAACCTCCTGTAGAGCAGCTTGACTCGCACTAACTAAAGACATTACCTTCAAAGTTACTCTTTGCCACAGTTGAATATTACAGTCATAACAACTTCATTATAAATTACATGTGAAATAGACAGAAAGCATAGAAATGCAAGATAATTTTCGCCTGGGGCTCTCATCGCTACCACTGCCAAACACTATCATACTATAGAATATAGATGCTATGCTGACGCAAATTACACACTCGTGTAAACAAAGAAAGTTTCCCAGTATCCGTGAGATTACTAACAATAATAAGAGTGAAAAAGTTACGGCATCTAATTAAGCCCAATTAGAGTAGCCCATGTGTTAGTTTTGCCAAACCTGCCCGCTTCAATCCTTTGAAAAAAACTAGGTTAAATAGATTCTCAAAGTAATTAAATACCTTATAAAATATTGAGATAACTAATACAGCCGTAATACCACAACAATAATATTAAACCATTCTTAAAAATTAACCATCTTTAAACGTTTAAACCATTCCCCAGACTATAAGTTTGACTTTCATAGAGGAATAAAGGAAGAATAAAATTTTGCATGTAGTAAAAAAATGTGTATAAAAGGTTTTAGCATAACAAATAAATGCAATGGAGCATGCAATAACAACTTGGGAAGAAAAGAAGCTGTAGCGTGCTCGGCATCTGTTATAATTTGAAGGGATTTTGAAACTAATCACAGGAAGATGGTTGAGGTTGACCCGCATTTTGATATTATGTTATACATACTTTATAACGACTTAACTAATATATATATTGTATAATATATAGAGGCTAAATGGTACATTTTAGTAAGAAGGTAAAGAAATGATTTTATGCAAACCTGGAAAATGTTTCACCCAATTGTTGGGCTAAAAAATTGAGACAAAGTGCCAACGATGGCCAGCTGATAGAAAAAGCTCGTGTGGGATCCCATGCGTGATGGACACTCGTTGATTTTCAGGTTCACGTATATGTATATGTATATACAGTGCATTGTTGATCAACAGTACAGACAGGTAGAGAGAAATAGTAGTCAAATTGAAGGTAAGAAAAAAAACTTCCTCTATTTTCCCCCTTCATCTTAAATGTAAAAACAAACGAACTCTGCTCAGTCACCCTAATAAATAAGTGCAAAATAAAAATTGGGTAGACACAAGAGTAGGTGTGAAAAATGTTCAGGGAATTTCCAATGTATTCCCCAATAATAATATGTACAGCACTGTTAAGTTTTGTTAACAAGAAAAAGACGTGCTTGCATGTAATAAATAAAATGTGACATGAAGGTATGGAGTGTTTACAATTGCTGCGCTAATATTGCACAGATTTTTCCTGCTTTGTAAAGTAAATAGCAATTTTCACGAGGCACAGAGTCAGTAGAGTTAGCATGAGAAACATTGAAACGAGGAGTCCAAATTGTAGAATTCTCCTTTGAATATCCCGACAACGATTGATTTCAATTTCTGGGGTTGACATTGACATGTCGTCGAGGTCGTCTTCTAAGGGTAAAGGTCGGTCACAGTCGTGGAGGGTCTCCATATGAGGTTGTTGGTAAGGTAGAATTGTAACATTGACGTCTATTTTGTGAGATAGTTGACCACTACTTTGAATTTGTGGGATCACAACGATTGTATGATGGGGTCCGGGTAGGGATACATTGGAACTTTGATCCGTGACGGATTTAATCCGGAAGTGAGGTTGCACATGGCTAATGGCTTCCCTGTAGGAAGGGGGATATTCTGGAGCTGGTTTTAATATCACTGATGATAACATGATAAAATGCTAAAAGTTCAAATTGTTGTAATTTTGATATTTTTTGAATCACGTAAAATAGTATTGATTTCACGAGGAATATCGAATAACCACAAGTTTCAACAACTGTCTTTTTCACAATGAGAAATATTTGTGTGATGTTTCAAAACTGGATTGAATTTTTTACAAGGGGTTAAAAGCTTCCTCCACACAAAGGGTTAAGGCTCAATGAATCTGGAGTAAACGCTGTGATGAGCAGATTATATACTATATACGTCTTCGTGCATGCTTTTGTACCAGTGGCTTTATTTTGGTTAAAAGTGCACTATACATAAGAGCACAGAATCCCATGAAGGCTCTAATCTCGTGGTAATTTTTAGGTTGGAAAAATATCTCAATTCATAAACAGGGCAAACTATTAATTATGGTAGCATCACCTTTTCAAGCTGATCGGGAGATCTTGTATAGTTTGGTATACATACAAACAAAAAAAACTAATTATTTTGCATTAAAATCCTTATATATGAATGTGACTGCGGTAGTATATGGATTTTAGTGTACAAGTCACACATCATGCTTCCCTCTTCTTCTGTGCTAAAATAATTAATGCTGAACATGTAAATATAATATTCTACAACCAAAAAGGAGTTTCAATGGGATATATACCGTTACAGGTAAACGTCTACAGATTTAAGTATATAAGTAGTAAAAGTATAAGACGTCAAGTTGAAGGGAATGTAGAAAACTTGTATTTACTTTGTACCACTGCACTGTACCATAGCACCCATGTTGCGCAACAAGTCCTAGTCTTAGGATTTAAATTCCTTCGCATACATACAGAATTGCATATTTGATTTTTGACATTATTTTACGGACTGATATGCAAAGGAGCTATATAGTTAATTACTGAAAACGAGATCCAAACTAAATGCTCGGTGACAATAAGACCGAAAATAGTGGACTATTGGAACAACAAATACTAAAGTGGCCTCAATATCTTTTGCGGATGTGTAGTAAAAGTAAAGGCACGGAAAGAATTCATTGAATTGTTCATTTCTGGCACGCGACATAATAATAATATATGAAAATCCATTCTTTCATAAACGTGCCTATATGCACCCTAATTAAAATACAGATCTTTAATTAAAATTACTGCAGTTTTTTGCCCTGTGAGATTTGTCTTATTGCTTCTTATGAGCTGGCTATAATGAAAGAAGGAGGCAGCATGTAAAAAGTCGATTACTATTTTCCCTTAATAAAAAGGATACAAAGTAGCAATCTACAATATAATTTTGAGTTAAATTGATCTGTAAAACAATTAACTATTTTCCGAATACTTTCCCCAAGTCATTGAAAAAGTATAATAATTTTTTATGATGCCTGGGAAAATTGGTGATGAATTATTCCTCGTGTAATAAAATTGATTGGTCTATTAAAAATTATTTTGAAAGTTATAAAATCCCTTTAAAAATCTTTATTTTTGTTTCAGGTACATGCGTATAAACATATATTATTTATTTAGAATATCCGATTAACTAGCATAACAAATAAAAAAACATTTAAAAAATAAAAACAAAAACAAAAGTCTCGTCAAAAAAGCGAGTACTGTGGGTTTTTAATCCTCATAGAGGAGGACATGAAGGAAGAGCAGGGATTTCCACAAGAATAAAATCAAAAAGAAAAATGCGAGAATGTAGAAAAGTCGAAGGCAGAGATATTTACTTCCAAATGGATAATGCAAGCTGAGTTTCCTATTGTTGACAATGACCTCTGGATCCACACTTGTCCCATGATGAATTGTCACTCTCACCACCTTCCGTCCTTCCGGCTCATGTGGGATGATAAGAGCAGAAGAAAATTTCTGTGAAGCTCCTTCATCCACTCCGTCTCCATTCACTTCTATAAAGGCAGGTGTATCTTGACAATCCATTTTGGAGATTCCCGTTGTTTGTGAATAACTTGGCGGACCACCGTCTTCCTGCATCCGCGCGTAAGGATTAGGGCTAGTTGGCACATATGGAAAGCGCCGTAGCTTTTCGTTCTTCATGTTGATTTTGGCACTGTGGATTAGATAGACACAATAGATTAGAATAATAGTAAATCAAACGTAATTTTTGAGTGAATGGAAATAATTTTAGAAACGAATTTTTGTTACCTTTTTTGGCTGTTGAAAATGAAAATTTTGGGAAGTATTACAACGGAAGAGTTAATAATTATTGCAGACAACCTTATTCTATGCTTCTAAGAAAGAGAGTGAGGAATTTCCCTTGCTAAAAGCTAAGACAGAGTCAAGAGAGTTTCTTAAAAGAGCTTATAGTTGTGAAAGTAAGGCAAAAGAATATATAGTGAGGAAGGGAGATAGGAAACCGTCCTTATATGTATGTAATGTAAAGACGTGGAGTTTCTGCTGACCCCATTAAGGTGCAATCCTTACCTCGTTCATATTTACCGGATTGTGAGATGCTTGAAGCTTGTCTTGATCCACTGTCACAGAATATTTTCCTATATAAGTAAGACTATAGAGTATTATCATCCCATGTGCTAAAATCTCAATATAAAAATATAGGTGCAATGTTATATGCTCATCCTAACAGGTTTTTCTTTTGGTATTTTCTCACCAAGCTATATGCATATTTCCATATAGTAATTTCATTCCCATAAACCCTCAACTATCAATTGTATTTTTCCCAAGGATATTTTGTAAACATTGTTCAAATTAACAATATTTATTTACAAGTATCCATTCAGTAAATAGCTCGTTTTAACTTAAGTTTAAACGGATTAAATTCCCAAGTGATTGTATTACAAAAGGCTCACAGGTTAATCAAATCCTACATCTCCTTGAAATCTAATGGATTTTGTAGTATAGCTTAATACTTTGAGCATCTTAACGGGATAGTTTTGCAATGGGAAATAAATTTATGACACGGGAATTCCCAGCCACATTTTTTTCCTACTTAGGGGGTGCCTATAAAGTCATCATAATTTACTAACTAATGTTCCAGCAAAGAACGTTTCTCTCACTCTACCTTCCGAAACTTAATGATGTTCTTTCGGAAAAATTAGAATATTAAATGCGTACATATTCCGCAAGCCTCTTCAAGGGCATCTTCAAATATTCCAGTCAAAGGATTTTAATCTGAATGTATACATACAAATTGTGCGCACATATAAAGATAATTGTGGACCAAAATTTGTGGTTAAGGTCTTAAATATTATTAAGAGGATTATGCGTGATGATTCGGTGAAGCATGCTTGCAAACTCACACGTACCCCAAAAGTTGACTTACACAAGTTAAATCTAGTTTCAGACTGAAAATAAATAGTTATGTGTTGAAAGCAACACTTGCAATTAATTGTATAAAGATAGATACAAAGCTGTTATAATTTATTTTCAGATCGATTTTAATCCTCTACATATGTAATGAATAATCTGTGTACGTGCAGAGAGACAGGATTAGTAATAAGAATGATTACTGAGGATTATAATTTTGGTGCATTTATTTTTAGATATAATATAGGAATACAGTGCATAAATGCTTATACACCGTGATACATATAAATATGGCTCATTATTTGAACTCGTACTTTGTAAATAGCAGCGTATATACATTTGAATAAGAAAAATTAATGAGCACCTGTAGTCATTGTAATATGTGCCCAGGATCATCAACATTTACAGGGAATTTCAAGGCTATAGAACTTGAATTCCTCCATTATAGAGGCTCTAATATACATAAACGTATACTTACAGAACAGTCAGGTACCATGTACTTACACAATATGTGCACGATATAAATCCAAATGTTCATTAACAATTTAACACGATAAAATTATCTATAGAGACCCCTTGAAGTCGACACGACTTGCCGACACCTTTCCTAACTATTACTGCACATATTAAAATCTCACTATTACTGTACACATTAAAATCTAACTATTACTGTAAATACTTATTAAAATTCTTGCGGTAGCGAATGTAAGTGCGATAATTAAATTGACATGATTTAATAAGGTGACTCCAACTTCTCCAAATGCCATGGATGTTTACGCTTATACTCATGGCTTCCATCATCACTCACAGAATAATTCTTTAAAAAGTGAAATACAATCACCATTAAAACCATAATTCCAAGAAGGACCACAGTACACTGGACTATTACACTAAGTGCAGTAGCTTCCTTCACCGGGTGGGGATGACTGGGATCTGGAAGAGTACTACTCAAGTAGGACCTTGGCAAGTGAGGATATTGAACTTCGGGTAACGCACCAGGAGCCGATGGTATTTGAGTCGGCATCAGCACAATTGAGTGTTTAAATCCCTTTCCGGATTCCGAGTACGGTGGCGGCAAAAGTGTGGAGTTCATAACCTCGAAATATGGAGGAGGTAGGTCCCGTTTCTCACGATCTTCTAATGTCACCATGATTACACAGTGGAGGAAGATTTCTTCCCGTAATGTATTTCCGAATATTCTGTAGATGAATTAATATATTGTAAATTTGTTGAACTAATGTATAAAACTGTGCTAAACTATATTCTTAATAGAGATTTTTCAATAATGGATCTTACACAATAATTTCCAGTCGAGGTCGAATAGTTTAATCGTATGGTCTCGGTGGAACTTGTGATAGAAGAAGGGTTGATTCAGGAGCTAAATGACAAACTGAACTGTTTGCTCAGATGGTGAACAGAAAGTATGGGATGATTCATGGAGTGTAACGGAATATATACCATGTGGAAAAGTGTGAGGGTAAAACGTTTTAATGGACCTGTATAACCGTACAACGTATAAAGACATGGGAATTAAGAGGAGACTATGCTATTATTTAGCGATAAATACTGACGCATTTGTTGGTTTTGTAAAAGTTGGTGAAGGGTGATTATACATACTCAGAGTAAAGTAAACCCATATCTGATCTGAACATATTTCTTTTGTGCATATCTACATATATTGATGGATATTTACTTGTAAACACATGTTTTTATATGTATACTTACATTGCATTGTATATCTATATTCCAAACTTCCAGTCAATTCTTTTATAAATACAATTTTACTAAGGAATCATATGTATATTTGACTTTAATAGTTGGATAATAAGTGAGATGCATGTAACAAAAACCACGGCTAAACACGCACAAATTGCATCAGGCAAAGAGCCAGATGCTGCCGCATGCTTCGAAGAACATATTTAACACTCTTGTGCACGCTATTCTATGAGTATGAGCTGAATAGAATTTACTGTGTAATTCATACATGGAAACGTAAATGAATAAAATTTCTTGGAACTCTGTACTCTGTATCGACAGGCTTGATTTTTATCAAATGTATACACGGAACGGAAGGTGTACCGACTTAAATGAATTTTATGCCGAGGTAGAATCAGCATCATCTTTTTTTCTTCAATACTCGAGATGACCTGATACAATTACATATATATGTGTGTCATGCACTTACAATTAGACAAAAATCATTATAGGAGTACATAGGGAAGACATTTCTGGAGCTCCAAGAGTTCTTGTAATTTGTAATTAACTATTTACCCAATCCAGAAAAGTTCCATTCATTGGAAAAACACCATTCCTTCCAAAAAGTTTCAATTTATTCCTAGGATTCTGTACAATTCAGGGAATGATTGGAAATGGGAAAGTATTGTCTTGAAACTACGTAGCTCATCCTATGAATGACTCGGAGAAAAACAAGAGCTGGTAATTGTTGGTCAATAGAGTGAAGCTTGTGGAGATTAAGCTTGTTTTGTAGGGTCATATTGCTGGAGAAGGAGTGGGATGAGAAGATGAAATTGTTTTGAACCTTTATCTTTTACTCTTTTGGAAATAAAACATGTTCTTGGTGTACGTGAGATAATATCAATAGATAATTTGGATATATGTAATTATTGGAATTTCAGTTGTTATACAATATAGGATTTTTCTTTGTGCTCATTGATAAAATTCCTTGCATGTGATTAGGTGTTTGCCATTTGGCAGACTGAATCCACCTAAAAGATCTTGTAAAATCGGGAATTTCGATGTTAAAATACTACAAGCCACCGACCTTTTGAGACTAACCTTTATCATTTGTTCTCACGTGTGAGCTTAGAATGTATCAATTATGGACTAAAATCCAGTTCTTGAGTCATTGACTTTGCTCTAGCATGATTGTACGTTATGTAAATGTGAAATAACTTGAGGCGGAAGGATTCTATTTTGATTTGGTTTTAGGGAAAAAATTTAGCTTTATATTCACCCTTTGAAATGTGTGTTACTCATGTTGATTTCTTATTCACAGAATTAAAACTTGGAGATTGTATACAAACTTTGGGGTGAAGCATGAATTTATAATTTGTATTATTACGTAGCGGTAATCTATATCTATCCTAATATCCTAATAATATCTAGTAATATAAGGAGTAGGATAGTTGAAATTTGAAATTGCCCTGCAAATGAAACATTTACAGTTTACACAGTTAGGCCGATTGCCTCCAAGCCGGACATGGTGAACTTTACCAAAATTGAACCAATGGTATAATTTGGTTCAAATTAATTTTTGAGATCATCATATTCAACTACATCTTCTCGAAAAAAATTTTCCCTCCACTGCTACCATTATGGCCACAATGGGACAAATGGCAAAATTCCTGACCATTGCTTAAATGGAGAGACTTTCTTTACAACGGTCTGTGGCCCCCTCGCATACTTGAATGTATTGTAAATGTAAAAATGGATTTTTGCTCAAAAAGTTACGCGCATTCTTTTGGCTGTGCTATAAATTGCACCATTTTAATTATAACACCTCAAAATCCCTTGTAAAAATCCTTAAAAAATTAAGGAACTTTGATCTGCTACAACTTTAGTTGTACTAAACCTAGAGACCTGGTGTTGAAAGATTCTGAAAGACTGCAATTTTAGCTTTCTGAATTGCTATTGCATGAATTTTTGCTTCTCCAGAGACCAGAGTTATGGCCTAACTGTGGTTTAGCAAAATTATTGGCCCTGAGAGCAAAAATCATAGTTTTTGTTAAATGGGAGCTTTAGTTCAAGGCCAATTTTGTTGCTTACTTCCAGGTAAAGGTGCAGTTGATTTAGCAAAACTTTTCAAGTATGCAAACTATACATACAAACATGGGTTTTGGCACATATTTCATCTGGGCGCTATTATTTCACTGTATGTATATAAGTATTCCTGGTATATACGGTTTGTCAAGTAGCAGGAACTAACGGTTCTTGAGAGTTGTCTTTTAGTTTTCTAAGAAGGTAAAAATATGTTGGAGAAAAATTTATTTTTACTGTGGTTTTGTTCTTGTAGACACTCTAGACGTGAGGAACACAATCCCATGAAATTTCTTAAGGTCACGTATTTCGAACAGGCAAAAAGGACAAATTTAAATGGATTACTTACAATGCTCCTCGTTATACCGCCGTAATGTCTATCGTAACATTAACGACTATCAAAGTGATATTTTGAAGAAATCCTCTGTAGCTATATGAGGGCTTTTATTATTATTAGGTTAATAATCTGTACAGTACAGACATCTATTAAAAAGTCTTGTTTGCAAAACAACTTATTTTACATTTCCCACATCTTGGTTTTTTTTGTTTGTGTTTTGGTGCAAAAAAGCCTTCAGTTTACTGTTGCTTCACAGAAAAATATTGTGGGAAAACTATGTGGGATTATATTTGTAACAAAACAAATTTAAAAAATGTTTTTGTAAAATTGAAATTTTTGACTGAAACAAATTATTTCCAGAAATTTTGGTTACAAATACAAACAAAATGAAATCTTTGAATTTGAATTACCGGTTAAACAAACCTACCCGAATCTTAGGTCGTGGAATTAAGCGCTTCATATGCGTGGTACTGCTTGTATGGCTACCTGGCTACGGTGTACCATGGAGTATTATAAGGTGTATTTTGGCCACAAAAATGTATTTTGGGTAAGGATTTTGAAGGGAAGTCGGACTTCTACCCAGTACACCATTTCCAAATTGTTTCTACCATGTTCTATGGTTGGTTTCTTCAAAGCCCATTTTAAACCAATTAATTTCCTTTTAAAAATAGTAAAATTTATAACTTTTCTGTTACTTGGTATTGATATAACTTTAAACGGTATTTATAAATTATGATGGTAATAATAAATGCTAAATTTTGACGGAACTTCTTCGAAAGCAAACAGCAGATGGCCCCTTAGGAAATTCCACTTAAAAGTCAAGGGCAGCCACCATCAGTAAAGTCTTGAAGTCATCTTTCTCTTTCCTAGAATGTACCTGGATGCAGACGCGGTGTGATTGAAACAAATTTTACATTTTATTTTCCACTAAAAGTTTAATCGCGCTAAAATTAGAAAATTATTCGAAAATTATTTTGCTGATAAAATTAATGCGGTATTTGGTATTTGGTATTTATTTATTCGAGGTCTTGTAGGCTTTCGCCCATGACCCAAGATAAAATTAATGTGTTAATTACAAAACCAAGCTTGTGTAAGATGTGTTTGCAGTCAAATGATTAATTTAAAAATAAATTCATGACTTTTATTTCAATTCATGACTTTATTAACGAGATATTCCTGAGTCAGTACAAAAATTGACTGTTCTCCCCTCAGTATCTCCTAAAGCTAAAAATTGTATTGATATATGCACCTTCAAAATACCACGTTACATTTCATGTGAATTTTCCTGGTAAATAAATTGTACATGGGACGTCTTAGGAAAAACTTGTCTTACTAGCGAAAAAAGGTCCAGTCAAACCATGTACATCTTGTTGAAATGAAACAAAAACTCATAAGTGAACTTTGTTTTTGACATTATTACTCACAGCGTCGCAGTAGTAACATGAAGGGTTACGACGAAAAATATCGTATAATACAATATTGGCCTTACAATTAGTGGGAAAACCAGATTGTTACTTATAGAATTTTCGGAACTCATTATTACACGCCGAAGTTAACGTTTGACGTTGATTATATATTTTGTAAACATGATATGCAAGTATGTATTTGTGTGTACTCTCAATAGCTGAGCTCGACTAACAAGTTGTAAATATATGTATATATAGAGGCAAAAAAAGTGAGTATGCGTAAATTTTGGAACAAAACAATAATTCTTCTGTATTCTCCTCGTCTTAAAATGGTAAAAATTTTTAGAGATGCGTATATTTTCTGACTCGCGAGAAATAGCTATAAACTTTTAAAACATTCGATCGCTTCCGGAAAAAGCAAGCTCATATTAGCGTAAGCAATAAAGCTTTGTAAAAACTAGATTTTAGAATAACTTCTGAAGTGAACCCTTATTAGACACCAAGGCTGGAGTATCGGATCGAAATTGGAATTAGAATCGGAATTTCATTCATATTTTTAAGAATCCAAATTAGTATTGGAATTACTAAATGATGTTGGTGGAAGTATTTTAATTGGAATCTTAAAATTGTTTATAAATATCAAAGAAAGAAATCCTGCAAGCCTCCGTTTGTTTTCTCGACGGGGCAAAACAAAGTTCAACAGTTGCGGGCTCATATGTTAACAAGAAATTTAGTTTCATTAGCTGCGGTTGAACTTGAAGTATTTAAAACAATTGTACAAGCATCGTAGCTTGAACTGCTATGTAATTAGATGGTTTAAGTATTTTCTTAGAAACGGGAATTCCACGTATCCATATATCAATGAATAGCTCATTTAGAATTGAATAAATGCTGACCTAAACTACAGGTGTACATGCAAAGAGAATTTGTTCTTGGAACCTCGAAGTGTCGTCATAGCTTCCAGGTATTATTCAAATGAAAACAAGGTACATATATGGAAGAAATCTTTTATTTCATTAATAATAGACCCGCTTATTATTAATGTACCTGTATCAACAGGGGGTTAGTTTCATTACGAAGTCATGGACAGACATGAAAAGTACTCATCAGTGAAATCACTTCAATGAAAAATGACAGCGTAAAATGTATTTATGCGTATTCAGCATTCTAAGAATAATCATTCAATTAGTTTACTACAGCAATGTTATTGCTACATGATACAGCCTCCTAGTCTGTAGCAACATTTCTGGGTAACTCGGTGCATAGTCAAGTTCGGGTGTCTATGTATACACTTTACTACGTTATATTTACATATATATGTTACACTTCCAAGACTATATTCATTACTAGATTACATCTTTAAAAATCCGATGTGCATCGTTTGAAGATTCTGAAAATCGTAATTAACTTCCATGTATTTGATTTAGTGTGATATGGCTTGTATAAAATCTATGTGTTATAATAATGTAATGAGTTCTTTCACTTGAAAAAATAAAACGTTTATCAGGTGGAAATATCTAAATTTGTTGACCGTAAATCACATTGGTTTCACAGTTTCTCTAGTGAGTTTACACATTTACACCATGCAAACGCTTAACATTTACGGGTGAAGTTACATAATTCAGAGTGACCACTTATTTTTTACCAGCCCTACACCGTATTGCTTTGATCTGTGATATGTGATTGTGGCAGTCTTATTAGCGTTACAATATAATTTAAACGGATGTTATGATATTTTACTATCTCAATCGAAATTTGGCAAAAAAAACCCTGACCTAGCAGAATGCCTGCTTACTATTGAAATGTTGGCTAGTGCAAACAACATGTCAGTTGATGGTGGCTAGAATAAAGATAATAAAATATAATAAAGAAAGCTAAAGACAAGATAACGATCATTTTTACGCGGTTTGATTTAATTAAAGAACGGCACATTATAATTTTGGTAAAAAATATTATCCAAATTGTGGATGCATCTGCTGATATCAACAGCGTAAGGTTCAATTTCTGATGTGGAAAACGCCATCCACTTAAAAAAACTCAGCCCACGTAAGTTTTCCTGGATTAAATGGGTTTTGGGGCTTCGGTATTTATTTGTATAGCATCCTCAATTATATTTTTAAGGGTTGATTTTTCAAATTATAATCTATAAAATTTATTGTTATAGATCTGACAACATCCGTTTCAGAATCAACACGGAACAATTCCAAAGTCTTCAGAATTAATGAGGAACAAAGTCTATTGACACTATTTCTTAGGGGTAATTTTGTCACACATTTTCCGGTTTGATATTTTGTAATATCAGAAAAACCTGCTTGGAGCAACAGCCATTTACATGAGCACGTGTGACCTTGTGGACTTAGTTAATTAAATTCATACTACAAACCGTACTCTGAGAGCTCCTGGATTTTCCGTTGAATCGCCTACAGGAAATATCTACATTTTATTTCGTCTCAAATGAGGAAAACATTTGCCTAATTTAAGAAGCCTTCTGGTTTCAAAGTATGAATTCAAAGTAACCTTTAGTTAATAAAATGGTGTGTAAGAATAAACGAAAATTTCACTAAAAAGTTCATTCTCTGATTTTCAATAAGTTGTGATGTACAAATTACATTACTTATTAAACGCACCCATACTGAATTTACGGTAGGGACGTTCACACAGACACATCGAGGAGAAACTGATCTTTAAGTAAATCTGAGTAAGGGACTTGTAGTTGAATAATGTTTTGATTTGTAGCTCAAGAATAACGCCCCTACGTGTTTTGTAATGAGTAAAAACTGGTCCTTTTTCAGTAATTTAGCGGATCCAAAACTCGTTACACCTGTGAAGACCTTTTCATTCTGTGAGGTACAAACCTAAATAAATACATACAGTGTTCTAGGTAGAAGTGCAAGTGATTTTAGCAAGGATTGTTTGACGTCACAATTATTCCGTAGGAACCGTTGATGTTACAAAAAATCAGGTTCAGAGTACACTAATGCAATAGCTCTGAAGATTTTTGTTGTAGCACGTTCGAGCAAAGTGATCTAATCCAAGTTAAACACTAAACTCTGCCTGATAGTGAGATCCAGTGAAATCTACGCAATGTCTTTTGTGAATCATTTATCTGGTTTTTTGTTTCTCATCTGCATAATTTCTTACCCAGGTAGTTGTTCAGCCGAGGAACAACAAATAACAATTCAAAGCATTTTTATGTGCTCTCAAACCATTTCTGATCGTTTCTGGACCGTACCTAAAAATTTGAACTCAAATGAAACCGCTAGTCTGACGTTTCAGTTAGATTTAGAAAATGAAAACAGTTGTGACAGTAACTCTGAAACACACAAACTACTTTTTGAAAATAGTAGCCGGAAGAGTACTTTTTATAACAATGGGAGCTTCATGATTCAAAATGAAATTCATAGTCTTTACTCCGTAGCCAATTATTGTTTGAAAAGGTTAAAAATTATAATATAAAATTATCTTTGCTTCCAATTCACAACTGTTTGTATGGGTTTAAAGTATACACGTAAATAGAGAGTAACTATTTATTTAATTTCTTGTTACATATTACATATTAGCATTCAAGAAAATTTTGTGGAGGTTCAAATTTGCGAGAGAAAATTCGACGTCGCGTGTGGAGGCGAAGATGTGTGTGTTCGAAAATGTTGTCCCCAGGGACAAGTTTTGTTTGGGAATTTAGATGTTTACGCAGTACCCATCTGCGTAAATGTGACGTCGGATTGGAAACCGTACATATTTCAATCAGTGGATCCCAATACCGAATCATTTTCTCCATTGGAATTCTATAGTTTCGGTTTAAAAAATACACAATTCAAATTCCCAGAATGTTTCCCAAATGTACGTTACCGCATTCCAAATCCCAAAGCTCTTCGACCTTTGCAGGCTGAGTAAGAAAGGAAAATTTAATTTAAGACATTTTTAGCATCCCGAGAAGAAATCTTTTATGTATTTCAAAATAACCTTGGTTTAATGTTGTGGACGCAGCATTAGGTTTCTCCAAAATGGCAGTGTTTACACAAAAGGTTTTGATAGCTCCCTTTGGATTGGACCTCATTCAACAGGATCGTTTTGCATGGATGGATTTTGGGATGCCAGCGATTCTACTGATTTCCTAAGAAATCCTTCAAATCAGATGGTAATTACTTGCGATGAGTCAAGTTTTTCGCATCAGGCCGGCGGGGATAAGGTACTTTCTTCATTCATAGAGCATCATTGCATTGTCAGAGTGCCATTTTGAATTACATTAAGGGAAACTTTTTATCGCAGGTGAACGTGGTTTTGATTATATATACGACGCTGTTGGTGTGCCTTATTATTTCAAGTATTTGTCTGTTGGCAACCCTTTTGGTCTACTTCTATTTATGGAAGGAGCAGAATATTCACGGCTGGACTATCATTGCAATGATATTATCCTTATTTTTGTACTTCACCGCAGTTTCAATTTCCATGGCAGTCACCCTTTACTACAGTGATGGTTTAGGAACAATTTGGTGCAAGGGACTAGGTATGTAATGAACCGCATAAAATTCAGTAAACATTTCAAAAGAAAAAACTTTAGGAATTTCTTCAGGCAATGTTTGATGTTTGAAATTTTTCCAGGAATTTTTGGCCACTATTTTGGCATGGGGACGTACACTTGGCTAAATGTGTTAGGATTCGATCTGTGGAGAATGATCAAGTAAAATTTTATGTATTTTTACATTTTGAATAGTCGTATAAATCATATGGAATTTAATACATTGATCAAAATTAATTATGTATAACATACCTATAGGTCGAACAAGCCCTCTAGGTATTTGTCATATGGAGTCAAACGTTTCCTCTGGTATAGCCTCTATGGATTTGGATTACCAGCGTGTTTACTCCTTATATCTTTGTCTATCGAATTTTATTTTGGGTAAGTTGCCTTGCCACAAGTAGTTATAAGTATACGATTTCATCCCGTATGTGCATAGTAGCACTTGTAAATATTTCGGATTTTGAAAATCTGCAAAATTAAATAAGTAATTTTTGTACAGTGTGGGAAATGACTGGATAGTTAAACCTGAGTATGGACGAGTCACATGTAATATTAGCACGACGCTATCATATTACTACTACCAAGTTGTCACTACTATGCTCCTGTACTTGATTACCTTGGTATTTGCAATACTTACCATCTTCGCGTACATTTCTGCTAAAAAGAATACTCAACAAGTAAACAGGTCCAACACTAGAGCGGATAAGAGTCGGTAAAGGCGGATTCCAATAAAATGTCATTTTAAATCATCAAATATTTTACCCCGAAACTTTTAAAATATGAGTCATTTTATCTGCAGGTTGGTTTTCGGAGCTAAACTAAGTGTCCTGTTTGGTTTGCCGTGGATTTTCGAATTCATTTTTTCAAATATGACCATTGTTCCATTTTCCGTTCTCTTTTGGATGCGTGTGGTTTTTACTCTGATCAATACTCTACAAGGAGTGGGCTTCTTTTGGGTGTTTGTACTGCAGAAAAAAATCAAGGATCAATTGAGACAACGTTTTATATCAGGTAGGAACAGCGGTAAGCGACGGGGTATTGAATGTGTTCCTATAATCTTTGCAAAAAATGTTTTCTAACAGGAGAGTTTTTATTCAGTCATATTTTTATTAATTTTTAGAAAAAAACAAGATGTTTACTTCGGGAGCTCGCACAAATACGGGAAGTTCGTTTGAAACCACTACAACAGGAGTTTAAATAAGCGGATATCCATGTAGAGATCGTATCAATTATAGCTGGAATTTGCCATAAGATATCTAACAATACGGACATTTTTTACTGATACTAGATGACCAATATTTTTTCGTGAAGATAAATTGATGAATACATGCACTTTTTATGATACTGATAAATTTCAAACTAAACTGATGTGAATGTTTAGTGGGTGGAAAGGAATGGATGGACTATGCCATATTTTCCTGCATTTACGTGCGTAAACATTTCTCTGCCTCGTAGGAAAACGTGCGTTTCCAAATTGTATTTTAAATGACCTAAATATTGATGACAAGTTATAGTAATAGAACGTCTGCTTGTCATCTAAGTTGTGCAAATTCGCACACATATTGTAAACTGATTGTGCTATATTCAACAACAAGTGGAGCGACCCGTTCGTCGAACGGGAATTTAATATTAGCTCTTGTTTTAGAGGAACCTTTTCTGGCAACGCAAATTATTTTTAAGTTCAACATATTAAAGTTTAATTTTTTCCTACGTCATATGGTTGCGTTTATTATTCAAAACCCTGAGACAAAATTTGAAAACGCTTGGATACAGGTCACACAGGATAGACGTACTCTACATACAAAATTCAGGTGGCACAGCCTTTGCTATTTTTACTCAATTTTGTCACTTTTTTTAAAACTCGGATTTGAGGAATATATCATTACAACTAAATAATTAGAACGTTTGTGTTAAAGAGAGTTGTATATAATAATGTATTTTCCAGAAAATCTAAGATTGTAAAAATTGCGGTGAATTATGGAGAGCATAATTTATAAATATTTATTAAGAATGGAATTGATTAATTTTTTTCATGGAAGCGATCTAAATAAAAACCATTGTGTTCGAATGTGAATGCTTTAATATTTAGCCAATTGGATATACAAAAAAACTAATTTTTACGACGAATCATTATAGGTAATAATTTACTACGGAAAATTCGGTAGGTGTTATCTTCACAAAGTCTCTTACCCCATCTTACTGGTGTACGGAAACTGTTGAAATATCGGTCCAATTTTGGATACCGATTCCATAGTATACTTAGATATTCTCCCGGTACATGATTTTTCTGGCGATTATCACTAGTAGTGGTCCACTCTTCATTTCAGTTGTTGTTTGTGCATTTCTATTGAATGTATTCCAGTATCCATAATTTGTTCTACCTGGAGGAGCATCCCGTGAAACGTGTTGGGGCCCGAATACATTCCGGTCTGAATTGACTCCCGTCACTTGGCAGCACTTCAAAAATAGAAAACTGAACTTAGAAAATATTTAAAATAAAGAATTTAAAGAATCTCGACATATCAAAATTTTTCGAATAACTTTATGCTCTTACAACGGGCAAAATCCAAAAAAATTCATTGATATGGGGTGTTTAACTATTTCGTCTTTTTTCTTCACTTGCGATTTTCGGTCTGACGTGTGAAAAACGATATTCTCGATATTTATAGATGCCATAAACTGTAAATTTGTGTGGAATTAACTATCCAGAGTTAATAATGTCCATGCCTCTGCGATGCTTATTTCCCAGTAAAAACTTAATTGAGAACCAAACACGCGTTATTGATAGACTTTTTCCACGGGCAACTTGGAATTAGGCTCTTATCGTCTATGAATAGAGTGTGGGTAAATAGTGTGCAACCGCAACGGCTTTCTTAGTTTATTACTTATCTTGTCAACCCTTTGACGTAAAACGTTTTTACCACAAAAATCCCACGAGGAGACGACGTAAACCTTACCCAATATAATTCTGAAAGTTTCTTTTGAAATTCCATTACATATATTGTCGTCATTGATATCTATAAGTACAATTTTTGGAATATCTTTTTGACAAATCCTGCGCAAAAAAATGACGTCTCACCCAACACTCATTTGCTTTAATATTTAACCTTTTCACTATAATTGTTAGTAAAAGATACTCAAATGAAGGAATCGATAAGTACGACGACAGGTTTTAATAATCTGGCAGGAGTCAAAGGGAAATGCAGGGGGTGACAAAAACCCACGTCATACAGCCAATAGCTCGTAGGAACGAAGATATTTGGACTGGCAATTCAGTAATGGTAACATGCTCATAGTTAAGTCGTTTTGCTGGTAGTTAGGTCTTTTTGCTCATAGTTTAGTTTTTTTGCTGATAGTTCGGTCATTTTGCTGACTGACATTGAAGGAAAACATTTTCTTCTTTCGCCTTCTCTTGCTTACTCTGTCTCCAATATAACGGAGATTCTACTCTTATGAATGCTGAGATTAGAATCCCCTGCAAGTCCAACAGACACCCTCCAAATCTCAATACCACCCACAATCGTCCGCGTCTCCAACCTGGGTCTCCTTTCATTCCCTCCTTCACATAAATCCGCTACACTACATAAGTATAAGGACAGGATAGCAGTATAATAGCTCCAATAATCTTTAGCAATAAAGATAATTGTTGCATTGTAAAATAAAGGCCAAGTGTGCTGGTGTAGTATACATTTTTACATTTCTTAAGCCAGAGCGCGACGAATCGTTGATCCATTCCTTTCTCAGTTTTATCATTTCTTTCTTTATTACTATCGCGAAGGTGTTTTAATAATTATTAAGATACCCACATAAAGCCTTCTGGTCAAGGGTCGCTGTTCAGAGGAAGGGTGATACCATTACTTTGGACAAGTTCAAAAGGACAGAACTGAGTAAGATCGTTGTAAAAGCCATACCGACAAAACGTTGAAAGAAATTCGCTGATGGGAGGTCTTCAATTATGTCTTTCAAAAAATTTATGTGCCATTTTCATATTTGATTACTATCATAACATGTTTCAACTGGAGAGATGAATCACATAAACATATATACGTCAGTAAACGTGCTGTCATGGTATTATTGTAATCGTAGAGTTGATTGAGTCAACGTTCACTTTAGTTAGAAACTGTCTTCTTTGTTATTTATTTTACTGTAAATTCAGTTCATTGTCCGAGCAAGGGCAGGTAGCCAAAAATCTTTACAACAGAAACCATTCCCTATATTTCCAGTTAGTACCTCCCATTGTCCTTGTACTCCCTTCATAACCCCAGGCTTTGAACAGGCTATGGGAAATTATTTCTCGAATATAATATACATATATTCAGCTAAAATATTCTTCCTTAGTCTGGTCATAGCCTAGTGTTATGAAGAAAGAACAAGGTGAAAGACAACAATATATTTTTTACTCTTCTGTAACATAATGACTTCTAAGTGTTAAGTTAGACAACATGTAGCAGAAGGAACATATTCTTTGACTATTCGATGCGAAAAACTTTTCCTTCCAACCACATTTTTTTAACAGGAAGCAAAGTTAGCAGGCTCGAAAGCGAAAGCCCGTATTGTCTGTACAATTGTAAGTACAATATGTACGTATCACAAGAACGACTTCTAATTGTATTTACAGTAACCGCTCAGGATCGACACGTAATTTTAAGCGCTTGATCATCTAGTACAACCACATTTAGCTGACTACACTAGACTTTTCATTGAACCAATGTCAATCTGCAATTACATGAATTGCAAATAAACTCCGGGCCTTGCAATGAAACACGCAACTCATTTAACTTTCACTAGAGCTTTTTGTAATTTCAGGGGTTGTGGGTTAAGGTCAAATCAACCTTACTAAATATTCCCCAATTATTTTTTATACTTTAATTTCAATAACTTCCATTCAATGAGCAACCCCATTATCCACTGCTTTTCTATGCACCTAAACTAATATTTACACATTTATTTGGTATGGACACATCAAGTATCTTTTTTCGAACGACTTCTACGTGGTTGTCTTATATGCATAATACAAATTGTTGGTCATCATGAAACTTAATTTTCTTGTTTCACTTCCGTTACTCCAAGTGAAAAATTTTGTAGAAATTAAATAATATTTGTTTTTTTTACTTGTTAACCTCAACACAAAAAATAAGTTCTTCATACGCTGTTATTTCCACACACCGCTTGACATCGTCAGGCAATTTACAATGCTGCTTGTAAACCTTTGCTGCTACGTGTTCTTCTTACTAGCCACACACCATTTCCTAACATAGTCATAAACCTTAGTCAGTGTAAGTATCTATACAGGCAGAGTCTCGTACAAGGATCCTTCTGAATTATGCACGAGAGAGAAAGCACGATCTCAGTAACAATCCACAAGCGTAAGAAGAAGGTTTACTACTCGGGGAAGAAAAAACTATAAGAAAAACAGATCAATTTAAATGGCTGCCTTACTGGCGTAAATTGGCTACCATTTAAATAAAATGGCGGCCAACCTGGTGTAAATACACTACCGTTTAAATTAAATAGCTGCCTTAATGGCGTAAATTGGCTACCATTTAAATAAAATGGCGACCTAACTGGTGTAAATGCACTACCATTTAAATACAATGGCGGCCAACCTGGAGTGAATACACTACCATTTAAATAAAATGGCGGCAAACCTGGTGTAAATGTACTACAATTTAAATAAAATGGCGGCTAACATTACCAATTTTTAAAATAAAAAAACTAGATATGACGTTATGTACGGGGGGGGGGGTGTGAAGCATGAATGACAACTGATGATTTAGGCGGGGGTAAGTCAAAAATAGGGAAAATTTGTATGACGTAATAAATAAACGGCCCCTGTAGGCAAAAACAACCATCAGTTGTGGTAAATGGTAACTATACTGCTCCTTTGAATCGTAGCTGAAAAACATTGCTTTATTCATGAAATAAATGTGAATTCATATTCCCTTTAGGTACAAAATCGTTATATGTTATGTACTGAACTGGAAACATTTTATGTTCTACAAATATAAAACTCAAAATCTATTCTATAATGCCTTCCTACTACGGATACTAATTAATTGCGGATGTATATCATCATGTTACTGTTTATACATATATACATTTGATAGAAGTTAAACAGAATATTTAAAGTATTGTTATTTTTGTGAGTGAGGTTACTCAAAAACAAAATAAACACATACTTTTACAAGAGTGCAATTTAATTCCGTAACGTGACGGAATATTGGAGAGAAAATTAATAATTTTTAGTTACAGCGGGGATCAATGGGGAGGTGCCTGAAATATTAACAAGACCACAATTGCTCACTGTTGCGCAGAGGATTTTCAATGTTCCTCTGCATGGTCAAGTAACATTTAAAATAATAATAATGAATAATATCGTCGGGTAAAGCCCAAAAGGCGCTATAATTTTCGTAACGTTGTGGGAAAAATTAAATTATAGCGCCTTTTGGACTATACCCGACGATATGTTAATGTTGAATTGAGTATAAATCTCTGGAATAGCTCTAGTAATATTGTCCTATAAAAAAAATACTTGTCACTGATCAGGATTATCATTGAAGAATTGACATTACATTACATAACATCTTTAAACTTGATGAAAGTTGTCATGGGCGGGTGCGGCTTTTTCCACGAATGGTTTTGAATGGTACGACAATTTTTAATTCTAGCATAAAATCTTTGACAGTCACTTTGGGTAGCCCATGGTAAGTTGAGTAATGCACGCATTACTCCTTCAGTCCGTTCAACTCCTCTTGACATTCTTCACAAGAAAAAACTGGGGAAATTATATCGTCATTTTCTGAGCTGCTAGTGAGGTCCTCATGAAGTTCGGGATTTGCTATTGAGTAAATTTGACGAGATTGTGCTTCGCCAGGACCTGGAAATTCATGAACGTCTCTCTGGTGACGGAATACGAAGCCTTCATATTTGAAACTGGCTCTGCAATCCACACACTTAAATGGCTTTTCGTGAAACGGATCTTGTAGGTGTTGGGTCAAATCTTTCCAACTCCGGAAACGTTTGTAGCAAATTCCACAGCTGTGGGGGAATTCTCTCGTGTGAACTTTTAAATGCTCTGACTAGTGCATCGCACGGGTATACCCGTACCCGGGTATTCGGGTACGGGTAAAGGTACAATTTTGAGACCCGAAAAAATA
>JAQFXU010000790.1:0-40377 GCA_034693705.1 Spatulosminthurus flaviceps
AATTATTAGCATTGAATCCTTTTATCGATGAAGCTGGGATTTTGAGAGTGGGCGGTCGGCTCAAGAATGCCGACATTTCATTTGGACACAAGTTTCCAACAAATGGCAATGTAATCATTAAAAGGATCACCCTTAGAGTAAAAAGGAAAGAAAGCTACTGAAAAAAAAAATTTTAAACTCAAGCCAAGTCTTATAATTACATGTTTTGCAAATATGGAATTAACCGTTATAAGAGTAAAGAAAGAGCCTATGCGTGTGGGTATTTGAACATGTAGTAATTTCAGTTAAACTCGGAATTACATATATACACATCCATACTTATACTCCTATATCAGATCTCCGTCTCAGATAACATAGTTGATGCTGCTTGTATGAGAAAGAGCGAGGAACAATGTTACTCAATCTAAGTTTATTAGGTTTCGTGCTATTTTTAATAGGATCGGTGTGATATTGTGATCATAAATAAAGGAGAGGAGACAGGCGTTGGTGTGGCTATGCCAGTTATTATTATGTGAAGTCTCCTGCTCCACTGATATGCTAATAAAGGTTTGGCCCTTATTAGATAATATGCAGATATGCAGAGTTGGTAGGTATGCGGGGAAGTCACAAGAGATAAAGTCACCAAAGAAGAAATGAATTTTGAAGATAATGTCACATCCTGACGTTCCTTTGATTTATGTTGAATGTTTACAGCGCAACGCTCAAAATTCAAACACTCTTTTCTCTTCATTATTATTTCACTTCCCTTTTTACATATAAAAGCGAGCACATAAATGCTCCACATCCATAATTATGTATGTACATCCCCCGCATGTATGCCAACTAGCCAACTTTAATAACAACACACTATAAATTAATAATAATTACTCATTATAACACTACATACTATGTACATAAAGAGTCTAGAGTTTGCATGACCAAAAATAAAAGGGACAATGCTCCTCTTTTCCCCAACTTTTTCAAAGTTTTTCAAAGTCAACCAAGAAAAATTTCCCAACCTTAAAAAATTCAAACAATAATAATTCCATAGCAATTCTCATATTTTTTCCCTCTACCCCTACTCTGATATCCGGGAAAAGTAAAACGTTTTTTACCCTTTAACCATTCTATCCAGTGCAACTGAATGCTCACATATGGTCTTTAGTCTTTCTATAGGGGAGAAATAAAAATCGATTTAATTATTTCTCCTCACAAATATACTCTCACGTAGACTACAAACAACAGACAGGGCAGAGTGAGAGAGAGAGAAAAGGCATTAATTTAATTACTTCATTTTTCTTAAAATCTACTCACGAATTAGAAATTAAACCATCTGCCTTCTCATTTTTCCCCAATTATACACATCGCTTCAATGTGGCTTAAACGCCTACTCATGTTCCTTCCTATTCACACGTAATTGGTCCTATTGTTTTCTATCTCAGGTGCGGGAAAAGAGCGTTGAAACGTCACTCTATATAGTATAGAATAATAGAATAAAATCACCTTATTTTTACAAAATATTGTTCCCTTCTACTAAAACAGTAACAGTCGTAATTATTTTTAATACAAAAGGTAGTAGGAGTAAAACAAAAGGAAAGCAGATGAGGATCCGCTTATTATTATCTTCATTGATTCTCTTCACACGTCTTCATAACCATTCTATACCATTCTTTCATGGTACTAGAAACAATTTCAAGAGGTTAATTACCATGAGATCCTCATATATATATATAAATTTCATATGAATATCTACTGTAAACAAAATTGGAGATAGAATTCAAACCATGGCTTCTGTTGACTCCTACCAGGCACCAGGGTTGGAAAAACCCCGGAATGTATTTACCAAGTCTACACCAGTGTTAAGGTAAAATGCAAATATTAGTGATTTTTATTAGCTAGAGGTATTTAGTGGTAGCGATTCGTACTTGCCAATTACTCCTACTCACTACTCACGAGACTACTCAATAAAGATTAATACCCATTGAGGTGCCTGTATCCTACGCCTAAGTTGTAATAAAGGCTGGATGAAGTCTGGGACAGTGATTTCAGCTGGTTAGTATTAGTGTACGTTTCACTTCCGTAGTATTTATATACGGAATTCCCGTCTTATGGAATGTCTTCCGTACATTCATGACAGTTCACGTGGGTTTCGTCTGTCCCAAGCGTCGTATGATAAACTCGTGGGTACTGATTTCGCCCTTTGACCTCGGCTATCATAATGTCATGGTCGAATGTAACCACTAAAATGTCAAGAACATGGAGTCTGACGTATTTGAGCACATATTTGTTCAATTCGTCAGATTTGGGTCTTTAAAGAAGGGATGCACCCTTGAGCACCCCTTCACCTGACATGCGATCATGCACATTTCCTTCCTTCATTTTTCTGAATTAGTTTCACTGGACCACATTTTATCAATATTAGGTGATTCCGTGTGTAGAGAAAAATTCTCAGAAACATCTTCTTCCACTGCTTGTTCTTTAAATGAGATAAACTGTTTTGTACGGTTTAGTACCAAAATTGTTCATTTGAATCCTATAAACATTTATTATTGATGGGAAAGCAGGTCATTTTGTGTGTAACATTATTTTTGTCAAGTCTTACAAAAAAATGACAAGGACACTTATTGCCACTGGTTAACTCCAGTTTCCACCGGCTTAACTCGTTAGTGGAACATTTTGGTCAAAACCAATTTTAACCAATATTAGCCAAAAGTCACTTTAATCATTACTTTTCTGCCCAACCTTTGCCACTTGCCATTGCCAACCCTGGTTTCAATACTTTATACCTACAGTCAATAGTGTAGCTTATGGAGTGTTATTCTGTGAGGACCACATAGGGGAAAAATTATCCCGTGTAAATATAAGTAGATGGCAATCCCTGCAGGTCAAATGTTATTTATATGCAGAGAGCAGGATAAAAATTACTCGATCGTGCAGTGGATGGATGCCCTTGCTCTTACTTAAGGCCCGGTAATAAAAACTGAGATAGTTGATGGAAGGCAAAGGGGGCTAATGCGATGATGGATTCCATCTCCTCACTCTCACTCACTCAATAATCATACTCATACTCACTCCAGTCAGCCCCACCAACACCACAATTGGAACAATACACTAGAAAATATATACTCTGTGTTAAACATGCATACATGTATGCGTTCCCTTTCTTCAATCCTACATCCCCATGAAGTTCAATTGTCGAAAATTTTAGCACTTGAACACTGAGCATTGTACGCATATACACAGATATAATACGGGTGAATATAACTATAGGAAAATAGGCTCTTTTTACCAAATCACCGACACTTACTGAGCATTGTGTACGTAGCCAGTGAGTGAGTGAGTGAGGGAGAGTAGAGCAGAAGAGAGTAAATACCTGCATTAGTTAGTGTGAGTGGGGAACGTTCATTTGAGGTTTAGAGAAATACGCGCACTCAATATTTAATCGTAACTTTAACAGCCTCGCATGCTCTCTATGTACACTGCCTTCTATGTATGTACGTATGTATCTCTATCTCCTTGGGACTACTGGTGGTTGATGATAATCCGAATTCGGTGAAAATGAAGGGATCCACGAAGAGGAGTTGGAGTACTGCTCGTCAATTCTACTGACTCTGAGTGGGGAAGGGTGCAAACGAGGGTAATTGGGCCAAAAGAGAGCTAACGAACCGACACCAAATCAATTACCTAAAAACCCCCAACCTCCCTTCTCTCCCTCATCAGTGGATTATACACATAGAACTGAACAAAGACCTCCTCATTACACAACTACATACATACACATACATCCATGCCAGATCTGTACACATAAATACAATCTCATATGTGTGTACATATAAGAGAATTTCTACCTACGTATAAGCTGCTCTTCTCCAGAACAAAAAATCCAGCCATTCATTTACTAGCCTGAAAAGCATTATTGTCATCTCTTTCTCTCTCTCTCTCTCTGATCACTCCCAGTTTTCAACTTTTCTTGGACAAGAGAAATTAAAAGCCATAGAAAACATTATTATTACCCTATATAGTTGTTATATCCTAGTACCTTAAGCTTCAACCATTGTACTTTTATAAATAATTTAGCAAGTTATACATTTTCCCCTTCAGAATTCCATCCAAGCTCCCTTTACCCTTACTTATTTAAATAACATTGTAATCAAACTTCCTCTCATCTCGTTATTATTATTCAATCGTTCTCATTTTCAATGAAATTTTTTTATGACACTCTATGATGCTCAAACTATTTCAATTTTCTCATGAATTTCTTCAAGTGGCAAAAATATTATTTTCAGGAAATACACATGCAGCGGAAACATACTTTCCTAAAGTCCCCTTAGAACTAGAACAACGCTCTTAAAAATTGATGGAAATAGGGACGCCATGATCCTTCACAGAAATAACAGTAGGAAATAAAAAATAATTTGAAAATAGTTAAAAGACAATTTACCATTCCACTGATTGTTTTACGGCCATTCAGACGCACACACCGAGTAAAGTTACATAATAACAAAAGCCAGGAAAACAATGAGAGAAAATGTGGGGAGAGTTTCGGGTGAAGGAGAGATGAGAGTATGAGAGATGAACAAGAACAGCATTAGTTGGTTTTTTCTTTCCTCTTTTTTCACTTGTAAGTTGGAACAGTTTGCGGAAATCATAGGCGGACTCATGTCATAAAAGTAATGCCTTGCTAAAGTGGCTGCTATTTATTTTTTTCCCGCTCTTCTTCCTCCACTATTTGCTGTATGTACACTCGTGCCTGTAGTCTGTAGTAAACTGGAGTTACCACACAGTCAAAGGATACTATTAAAGCACACTTCATACAGTGCAGTATGTTCATATATTATGAGCGGATACGTGTACAAGTGTAAAGCTTAGAGCCAGTTGCCTCATATAAGATTCTAGTCTCGTTCCTCAATGACCCAAAAGGATGCAATTTTGTGATTCTAAGAGTAATTGAATGTCAGTATGGGAGAGTGTAGGAAAAGCTTTGATATTATTTTTATATGGCTCTCTCTCTCTCTTGCTATGAAGTTACACATCCGACAGCAACTAGCCTCCTCGCCTCCTCTAATAAAAAGCTCATTTTCTTCCTCAAAAAATCAACTTACAACCACGTTTTTTATCCTCCTCCTCCTCCTCCCTCAAAAAAAAGGAACAAGAAAAATAACTAAGCGCCGCTCATTCCCCAATCCTTTCCACACACACACACAGTCCTTTCCTCCTGTTCCAATAATAGTCTTCCCGAAGATTCTATCCAAACCTGTATGGTACTTATAAGTACGTATAGATTCAACTGATCAATGATCATAAGGAACTATATAAAGAGCTCCTCTACTATATTTCTCCCTTATGGAGGAAATGTATAGAGGGTGATTAGACAAGGTATTCCTATGCATACAAAAATTAATTGATTCCCTCATTTAAACTGTAGCTTCTAATCAAGCTTGTTATGTGTTCCGTCCGCTCTCATCACACTCAGATAGAGAAAGAGAGGATCCTCCTTTCTGCAAATGACTACTGAGCTAAATTTATTCCCAATTATACATCGCCAGACTACTCCCGGCTATAGCGCACTTGTTAGATGCCCTATATCAAGTATAATTATGACGGCCCCTCACATTTATATCCGAGCTATAAACACAAGTACTTTTATACATTCTATACACTATATATATAAACTAACCAACTAATCCTGATTCTATGGATCTAGAGAAATACGTAATTTTTTAACATTTTTATAGATTCCGCTATGTGTACATGCCTTTGCTCCATAAATGTAGCTCTAGATAATAAATACCTTTAAGCATATGTCATATTCAGATTCCCCTATGTACCACACCGTTAGGTTCTGTTTAGTTTGGGCTGCGGACGTGAAGTGAAAGATGAAAGGAACTGAACTGACTGAACAGAATAGAAAATAACTACACACGTATGTACGCACGTATTTGTACTTATGGCAAGATGTCTCTAATATGGTCTATTACTACGACGACTCAAACCACACAGCCACAACACAAAGAATGAATTTTTTCTCGTCATCACCACCCATCATTATCGTTATCTTCACGGAAAGTTCCCAATTTATTCCAGCCTATGTTCTTCTTCTCCATGCTTTTTAACTTTATTACCAGTCCTATGGTTCTCCACTAACACTTTCTCAAATCTCAAGATTCTTCCTATACATAACTCTCTTTACAAGTATAATTTCCCATCATCATCCTCGGATTTTCCTTTTTATCCCATACCGCTTACAAATATACACATACACAAACTAATAGTTTTCTTCCCCAAAATTTGGCTAATTATTTTCCAAATAATGTCTCTCTCCTCTCACTCTTCTAAATTAGGACGACTCAATGCATACCTATGGTAACGATTTGATAAGTGTAAAGCATGGACATATCAAATGGTTATACTCTGTGGGATTGGATATTGCTTTTAACAGAATAAATACAAAATCAGCTTAAGACCCTAATGCGAGTGCAGGTTCTTAGAAATAGCTAGATCGGTAAAAAATCCATATAAAACTTTAGGTAACAAGTAATACGTCCACTTTTATTAATAATTTAAAGACTTGAGCATACGGATTTAAAAGAGATGAGCATAATCAGAGGCGGTTGAATCCTGAACGTCCTGAAGCAGGGAATATGTACCTCGTGTTCATATTGTTTTTGAGGGAATGTGAAGCAGCGAAAAGCCTTACACAAATTACTTATTGGCAGATGACGTTATTCTATCCACTCCTCAATTATGACAATATGGGTTTAGGGGGAGAGCATGGATTCCCTACAAACCGGAATCATATTCTCTACAATAATTAGCTATTATAAGAGCACGCGAGAACCAGGGAGAAACAAGAGGGACGCGAAAAAAAACAAGACGGACTTTTTATTAACTTTTTTAATGCACATGTCTAATTTTCACGCAACCAAGATTACTCATCAAGTATCAATTATCAATAGGTATACAGACATACAAGATATGTAATTTTATATGCACTAAAACTCCCTGCCCTTCCCGTACATTCCCGTATATATTTATGCGCTGAAATTGCAGAAAGCCGCGATATAAACCATTAGGACATTGCTGTACATAGTGCACGTTGTTAAATACCTGAATATTAGATCTTTGTGAGAGTCGCACATACTGTGAATCCGCCCACGAAAACAGAGGAACATCAAAGGGGTGGGTCGAGCCCAGCATGAATTACTTAAGCTCTCGCTTTTTCTAACAAGGAGCAAATAGAGGATTTTTAAAAACATTCTACACCAACTATGTACCATGTACAGGTGGGTAGGTACGGCGGAGGAAGATCCCCAATCCCCAAGAAAAAACACGAGTTGCAAACCCTAAACAATAAGTTCATTAAAAATTCCATAATTTATCCATGGACGTGAGGACTCTCTCTATGTGTTGGAATAGGTTGGCTAAAATCTAGACAGATCAGACAAGCTCTCCTACAGCCTTTACCACTAGTCAAGGGAATATTATGAAGGAACGTATAATCACAGGCACGCACACCAAGTCCACTCTTCGGACTATCATCTTCCTCCCTTTAGCCATACACACAACCAGCGTCGTACTAGGACGTCTTCTCTCTCTCTCTCTCTTCCCTATTTTATTAAACCACTGATTTTTCGACTCGAGTCCTACACAAACAGAGCATCACGTAAGCTCTAAAATCACAATGACAATTTCGACATTGCTCTCATGTGTGAAACCTCCTACACTCAAAAAAGTATACTAAAAAATAACTACTATTTATAAAAATTCCGGAAACAATTCAAATTCTTTTTTTTCAATTGGATCCCACATCCTGAAAACATCCATTGTGCTTTATAGCATAATTACATAATGTTCTTAGGCCCATAAAGTCCTATGTCTTCCCACACTGGTCCGCTTAATGTGACTGTGGTATATAAAATTGAAGCTCAATTCGCCATAACATTGCCTCGTGATACTCAGGCCCATCCTAAAGCCAGTAATTACAGGGATGGAGTCTATGATAGAGCGAGGGAGCTTTAAGTTTTATTAAAATTAGATGATACAAATGTACGAGATAACCTGTAATTTCCCTGGAAAAGAGAGCCGACACACAAAGACATGTACTTGCAGCAGGAGCGTCATGTCATAAAATTCACCGACAGGAAACTCAAATTATTCTTACACACAACTCCACGTACACATTGCTTTTATATAGACCCAAACTTGCTTAACTCTGAGCTTTAAAGTAACAAATACTTTGAATTGAAGCTTTTAAGCTTATACCCTACAATTTCCACCTTCATATACTCCTTTTATTATAAACCCTACTTTTCTCGAGTAAGTCCTTTTATGCACTCGTAGATACATGTCTGTACATCAAAGCCCCAAAAAATAATAATTTACCATAGAATTTTCATAGTGGTTAACTTTCCCTTGAACACGAAACTTTGTGGATTGTGACATTAAAAAAGACATGGGTACATCCTCCAGGGGTCATTAAGTTGTTAGAATTTTTTTCTTTAAAAGCTGAACTCCCAAAAAAAATCACTTGGAAAAATTTAAATAATAACACGTTTTTTATAGCAATTTACAGAACATTTAGAATTCAAAATCCAGTTTTCAACATTTCTGCGGGATTCCTAGCCTCTGACAGTTTAATAGAAATCAATGGGAATCGAATTGATAAATTGTGAATTGCTAAATAAATGATGTTCCCAAGAAATATAGCAAGACGAGTAACAAGCAGGGAAAAAAAATTATTATGATTTTAAAAAATCTAAAGACATAATAAGAAGATTCACTCATCTCCATGCAGAAATTACATAAAAATACAGTGCGGTGACATAAGTACAAGAGTAAAGGGAAATGTATACATGCAAATGCGCCTGGAAGAATAGTTGAGAGCTCAGAGCGGGGTGTAAGAAAAGCTATATTATTCAGTCTCACACAGTTGAGCATTGGACATTTTTATTCAACTTGAAGATGTCGGCTGGCATGTTTATACATCTGTGTACATATATCCACTGCTCCAAGCCGTATTCTTTCCTAAGCATAACCTCAACTCCTTTTTACCAAGCACAAGCACTACCATCATCCAGACACATAAGCATGTATGTACACACCAAATATTAAAAAAAATTGACATAAAAAGATTACATTTTTATACGATAACAAGTTAAGCCTTTCTATGTTATGATATTTCCATTCTCCTATTAATTCGCGTACAGTCAACGCTCGAAATAACGGCTGTACCAACAACGGTAAACTCATAACATAGATGGTCGCTGGGTCCGAGTAAACGTTCCCTTCAATTGCTTATGAAGTCATCCCAATAGCTGCCTTATTAGATTAGCCTTATCAAAGCACGTGTTTTAGTCCCGCCAAGTGCCTTCGACCGTGCTTGTGACAGCAGACGCTGATTGATTTTTTGCAGAAAGAGCAGGTGCAGCTCGCTAATATTGTGTGACTGCAAGCAGCATGGTTTTAATACATCATAATAACTAATGACTTTGCCGCTTCCTATAGTTCCTACAACTTGAGGTTGTTTGTATTTTAATTCCCGCGTTAAATTATTTATAAAAACATGAAACAAATAGAATTTTAATGATAAAGTAGTCAAAGCACCTTATGATAAAACCATCCCTATAGCTATTATCCTGTAATGACCTCTGGTTACAGAGGCCGAAATTTCCCCGCATCGTCAGTTGCTGTCACATTGTTGGTTGACTGCATTTTCTCCTCCCTACTCCTAATACTGGTACTCTAATATATATACTTTACAAGTGATAAACACTAAACTACGAAATTTCAATATGGTCAATTGAAACAACTCACGGTGAGGAAAATAAAATAAATTGTTCTCTGCATCTTCCCGCAGTTAGAGAGCGAGAGGGAGAAAAAACATTGGAGTCCTTTGGTCTAGTACTAGATATTTTCCAGCAGCGTAGAGTCACAACCCCCCGGTTCTGAAGACAGAGGACCTTGTCTCGTACCAATGTATACATTCCGATAGTCCAACAAGAACCACGCGATAACCTTTTCCCAAAGGATCCACCAAAACATGTCCTTTCGAAGATTACATTTGTACTTTTGGAACTACGTAAGTGTACATTTCCCAAAAGTACAACCTGTGACTTTCAGGATAATAACATTAGCACAAAAAAATTATCACTTACAGCTTTTACTCTTCAGCATTCCTTCAAAATAAATTTCGGTAAAATACTAGAATTTTTCTTGTCCGCAGATCTCACCCTGAGTATAACGAAGTACATTGGTAGATTACCGAGGTTGTAATATTGAAAAAAAAAACGCTGAGATTTTTCCAGATAGATTTTTTTAAAAGTGAATTGATATAATTCTAACTTGCGCAATCCCCCATCAAGGAAAGAAATTCTCCTGGCAAGTTTCTCAAATCAAGAAAAATGAAATTGCTCGAACCTCGTGGTGTGCTTTTATTATTACTACCATAATAATTCAAACCTTGTCAAAGCTATAATTAACCAATTAGTTCTGAGAACTAGTGTGCATAGCCGTCTCAACCATCCCATATCACATGACAGCAGTAATTCCACTAATTAATCATTATCGGTTTTAGTAGTTGGAGAAAAATGATTTTTTTCCAATTAATATTATTATTTCAAAGTTTCTCAAGCCTGGCGAAGCAAGCCCTTGCAAATGCATACAAATCCTGGGAAATGTTTACATTACCTTGGACATGCACAGTGTAATTCATTTCAAACAAAGTGCCCTTGCTAGTTGCAATAGATAAATATAGTGACTCTACATGCAGATACTTCCCCAATTAAAACAAATACAAAGGAGGAAAAGGCATGACCACAGAACCATCAAATTAGCAATAGCTTTTATCCCTTTCATCTACATACGTCAGCTCAGCTCTATATATGAAAATACGCCAATGATGTTCCTTATTATTGCTCCTTCTCCCAACTTGATTTTAAGAGGAGTTTTCCTCTGAATCAATTATTTTAATTGCTATTCTTCCACGTACGTGGGTAAATTAGAGATAATCTAGTGGTGATAAAACGTAAGCCAAAAATAATAACAATAATACTGGATTTCGTATTGAAGTTTTGAAAAATAATTCACTGCCTCAACCCAACTAGCATCAATCCCACACGTGGATTTAGAAATTACTTTTCAGCACTCTTGAATTTACTCAAGTAATTAATAATCATCAAGTAGTATACGTACAAAGAAATATAGGCATATCAGGCTTGTTATATGCATATGTGGAAATTGCTATTAAGCCTCTGCTTATTCCCACACACACACACACGCCTATTTAATAACTAGAATTGAGGGAAAAAATAGTCATTAAAATTCCTTCGTTGCATTCGTTATGCGGGAATTAATTACTTTGATTTTACTAATGTATTAAAATAAATGATATAATTCACAAAACAGGCGTCGGGTTCTCAAACAATAGTGAGAAGAGGTAGAGATTAAAAGGGAGATGGGAGAGAAGAGCGAAGAGACAAGACAAAGATTAACATAGGCCGGGTTTTCTAAGTAAGAGAGATGAAGAAGGAACATGAGGACGACGTGGTACAATTTAAACTCATCCATTAACATGCAAGTGGGATATTTGACTGGTTGGAAGGGGAATTGATGTGAAATGATGTAAGTGGCTTCTATCTGAGTAACTATATAGGTATATACATTTATGGGTTGTAAAGGCGTAACCTCGCCCCCTTCTTTTCTCTATATGCACAAGCCTTGAACAAAATACAATAGAGCACAGAAGAGACATGTAAAAAACGTTCATAAATACAAATGCCTCCACGGCACTACATATCTGTATTCATCGCTATATTGGAGCTGCACAGGTAAGTAAAAACTATTAAGTGGAACCTTACATTTAAATACTAACATTACCGTATGCATGGATAGCCTATAGGTATTTTTCTTACATGTAAAAACTAATGGGTAGTTTAGCATTTTTATATATACTACATAGGTCTGAGAGTCCTTCAAAATCCTCAGAAAAGCCGACCGGTACACAGTTCGTGGATCCTAACACATACACTGCACTGCAGAACGCGAAGAAAAGACGAAAAGAGTGAGCACAGTTTACACCGCTCACCTTTTAACTCACGTTTCAACGTGTACCTTATGCATCCCCAGGGGTCAAAAATTCCTCTAAATATCCAACAATAGCAGAAAAAGAGACCCTTTCATTATCAACGCACTAAAACTTCTCTCCCTCAACCTTCTCTCGCATGGCAAATACCAAAACATCACAACCAAAATACAATACAAATACTCATTCTACATAACCTTACAGTACGCTGCACTACAACAAACCCATTGTCAAATCCTACATGGAATTCCATAGTTCCAACAAATTGAACAAGAGGCCAGGAAAAATAAAAATATCTTGACAACAAATCCCTCTCCGCATTTATTAGGCTTCATTCGGTGTCATTGAAAACTTAATAACTCAAACCTACACCACCACATAACCATTTATACCCATCTCAACTCAAACACCAACCATAATTTACTCGTAATATTCTTTAAAAAACAATAAAACTTAACTACTCACAATAGTAAAAACAAATATTCATCCTAAATCCACAATCTCCAGAAAATCCCTCAGCCATTGTAAGAGATAGACACGTGAACGGAGGCCATATTGTTAGTAAATATCCACCATTACGAGCATCTTCTAGCCTCACTATATTTATTTACAATTACAATTAAAAGAGTCAATTGAAAGTTGCATGTAGAAGGTTCATAAAAAAGAGGAAAAATTTATGTGTGGAAACCGACTGGTTCTATCTACCTGGTCAACCTCTGCTTCTGCTCTCAAGTGTAATTGTACGTGAGTGGAAAGATTCTTCATACACAAAAATCATTTATCTCTTATCCGTACAAATGGAACAATTTAATTGTCCAATTATGTGAGCAGGCTAGTGTAAAAAATATTCACAACTTCTCTCCCCCCTCGCTCTCTCTCATTGACAACAATTAACACACGGCTGAGGGATCTCGAAATGTTTTTATCAAAATTTACTTCTCCAAAGAACATATATACTAACTGCACTCAAAGCTTGCTTTCCATGAATAGCATGTGCCATTGCTTTGCAATTACATTCAGTTCGTTCACTCACTCTCACAGCATACATGGAAGGATAATGTATAAGACAACGTTTTTGATAAAAATCTTTTCGTCTCTACAAAAATTCAACTTGTTTTGTTAAATAATTGCTTTAAATATTTATACGAGGATCTACTCTTGAGATGAGGAAGATGAGATTAAAACAATTTACACAGTCGAAGAAAGGAAAGATCTAGGAATTTACGTTATTTGAGGCATACCAAAAACTGCGGATGAATTTGAGCCCCCTTAGCGTGCTAAAGTGCGTCTGCTCTATGTAATCTTCTAATTTCGCTCGTTAGAAAATATATAGATACAACACAAGTCGGGGAATAAAAAAAATGTTCACATGCTAAAACATATGTACCACACAATTAAGTATTTACAAAGCCAGAGTATCTTGAAAGGATGGCGGAAAGTATAATGGAACTTTGAGAATCAAAAGATAACAAAAACCACTCAATGATCATGCAGAGGAACATATACCGTGTAGGACCGACAATACCATGACATTTCCGAAAAAATTCTCCATTTAACAAGGTTGAGAAATAATGTCCCAAGTAATAACTGTAGCGTGTACACACACACACATACACATACATCAACAAATCAACAATTGAAAGGTCTTGCTTTTTATTCAACACTCAACTCTTTCCCATCACATACATAAACATGCATACTGTAATACATAATAATATATTAATAATAATAATAATAATAATAATACATGAGGAACCTAAAAAATCCCTGTTCAAATAATTACACATCCAGAGCAATACATAATTACATTTGAAAAATCTACAAAGGCTGAAATTATAAATTCTATACCTCTTTTATTATAATTTCAATGTAAACTTAAGACCATACATTTTCCATTTGAATGCTCACTTTGAACATTTCCAGACCAACACAAAATTTTTGTACACACACGATTCTATATATGAAATGTTAGGAAAGTCACTCAACAGCTCATGTACAAAAGCTTTAGGTATATTAAAAAAAACCTTTTGTAGTAATTCTGCGATTAGTTCCTACACTTGTAGCTTTTATGTTCCGTCCAATAGAATTACTATATGAAAGTTCCAAAAGGGACAAAACAATGACTGAAAACTGCTTGTGTCAGGAAGTACTATAGAAAACAGATCTGAATAGCCACTATATCCCCTGCAGATACACAAAGTCTAGCAAATAAGATTCATCCATTTAAAATAACTCTTAGCAGCTAGCAATTACATATTTTTGAGTATCTTTTGTGGTCCAGTATACTCCATGTTATACAAAGAGGTTCTGTGGGACTAGAGAGAAAGAGAGAGAGATAGCATTTTTTCAATGGATTCATCCATGCATGATTCCATCGCGGAAAAATGAACATTTCAACACACACCGATTCTTACAAAAGTTTCGACAATATTACAATGAGTAATAATTGTAATCCCGAAAATTTCAATCGTCAGATCTGCAACTACTGCCAAATGCTGCGCCAAGCAAATGGCATTAAAAGTCTTTCAAAATGCATATAAATTTATTGTTCATCTTTTTCATGTTTTTCGAGTGTACTGTCACTGACTTAAATATAAAAGTAGGCGTAGAATATAAAGGCAATTCAGGATATGGGAACATCAAAGTCTGTCAAAGCCAACGAGAAGTAACGAAATCTATACAATACAGCGTTTTATCACGAGCAGGGCTACTGATTTTTGTCTTCTTCCGTTCAAACGGAATCATAAAAAGCACCATTGGTAAATATTAGTTTAAAAGGGCAAAACCTTCTTGATCACTTCAGTAAACATACTCAACTATACTTCGTATTAAAAAAAATCCGAGAATAATTCTCACCAAACAAATTCTTTTACAAGCTGAATCATTTCACTAAGAGAGAGAGAAAGAGTAACAAATTTTTAATTTCACTGGTACAACAATATCGCATATATAATAATATAATGGTCTTTTCACGCAGTGCATAATTTCTGATAGGGTTAAATTCAAGGCTGAACATAGCACCAGAAATCAATCAAACAAGTGGTGGCACGCAATCTTTGTGAGCCGCGAATTACCTAATTATTATGACATTTAATTTATTTAGGAATACCCCCTTTTGAAGGCCTTCATTCGGTAGCTTTTTGAAAAATTTCGTTCTGTAGGGATACCCACATAGTCGTCAATGCTGAGTATCCCTACAGAGTTCAACTTCCCGCAATGCTTTATCTGTGGATAGACGCTAACATTTAAACTTGTACCATCCTTTTTAGAGTCAAATCCTCAAATAAAGTTAATAATCTTTCCGCACCATACAAGCTCAATGGCTTCGCATCGCACTATTGACATTATCATTATTGAAAAAGTGTGCAGGGCTTCACAAAAGTAAAAATATATTGCAGTAATAAGTACACGGATGCTAATTACGCGATAATAAATTTAGCAATGATTTAAGCAAGTGTGGTTCACCATAATTAATTTACAAACATGCAATTTTCACTGCTCTTACTTTGAAACGCCCCTGATCTATTTAGGTCATCAAAACAAACAGACCCTTCCTCAAAGAAAAGTAACGTTCAGGAAATGACATACGTTCACATCTGCACATACTACCAGTTTTATGTGCATTGCTAATTCCTTCAGATAATTATTATTACCCATGCAATTGTAAGTATCTATGCAGAGAAACATAAAAAGCCTATGCGTGAAGAATATACGAAACCTTGCACTTTCCAACTCAGTATCAGTTCATTGCAACAAGGATATGAATTGATACAACGAGAAATATTCTATCCACAAAAACTAGTTTCACTCTCAATTCTTTTTTTTCTATCAAACTGTTCGTTCTTGATACACTATGAAAGAACTGATCTCTTTACAGCCTGAACACTTGGTACGAATATAAAAAAGTTGTTTTTATCTACAGATTGTATATAAAAAAGCCAATGAAATTACCAGGCGTAAATAATTTATTTGATTATTTATTTTTTTATTTTTCGTTACAACTAATTTTAATTGGAACTCATTACTTTTAATTTTACGAGCGCATTTTTCATTCCCAGGATTAAATTTTCTCAATGCTTCACTTCTTCCGCCATTATTGCTGAGTCCAATTTGCTTTAAAAATCCTTTTGGCGTGACAATCTCAATTAGAGCAGGAGTTATTATAAAGCTATAATTTACTGAATTAGTTAATTACAGGACTAAATCGTACAATTAACTTAGAAGATTTACCCAATTAAAACTCTCTGTCACTCTATTCACATTCTGCAACACATGCTCAATAGGGTTACAGATTTTCCCAAAAGGAAAATCATAAATGATCTATCCGCTCACACACATTTACAGATACTCTTACAGGGGTTTACATTTCGAGAGACGGATCCACACTGCGTGCTTTATAATGGCATAGCTTGCGCCTTGTTCTCCAAAGCCAAACTTGTAAGCAATCTGTGTTCCACCTAGCTAAAATTATATAGTTTATTTGCTGCTGCTGCTCCAGCCGACGATCTATAGAAGGAAACGATATAAAGCATACAGCTCATTAAATGTTCTTCTGAGAGAAGGAGATAAAGATTGAGTCTGCTCTCCTCTAAAAGTACTGGGTACGAGACAAAACAGAAAAATGCAAATTAATTACAAAACAACTGCCTTGAATGCTCTACTTTGTCCTCAAGATTTTTCTCTCTCTCTGTATTGTCAAAATCCAGGGAGTGAATAGTCCATGCTTACATAAACTTTTCTCAAGTTTGCTCTTACTATCTTCAAAAATCTTCATGTAGATATGTAGTTACCTAGATACTTTGTCCATGTATATTTAGATATTCCGATAATTTCTTGACTCATGTTAACTATTTCATGATTTCTGCAGGAAGACATTCACTGAAGTTACAATTTGTCACTGAAACTTGGTAAAAGTAAATAATTCAAGGCATAAATTGGCCAGTGTAGTAAGTGCATAATTAATTAATGGGAATTCCAGAGTTGGACTCCTCCCTTCGTTATGCGTTTCTTGAAAAACTTTCCGATGTGTGGTGACAGTTACCCACATTTAACACTAGGGGACTTCGGAGGTTTACTCAAGGTAAGGGCTGATGCGTTCATAACTTAAGTATATGTAGCACATATAACCTTCCCATATATTTTCAAGTGTATTGAATCGTTTCATGGGAAATCTGTAACTACCTCCTAAGCATTTTATGGCGAACAAAATTCAGACGACTTATAGCAATCTCCCATGTACCTAACGCTAAGAGCGAAATAGCAAACTGAGTAATTTTAACGACTTGAGAATATAGTAAAAATCCTAATAAAACATACACTTCCTTACTTCCCTTTAGGAATATAAGAAAGGCAATGAAGCTGGTACTATCCTAATAAATATTTTAAACTTTCCATAGAAACCGTGTGGTGTTTCTTGTTTTTCTTCTTGTGGAAGCAGAAGATATGCTTGCATAAAATAGCATAAGCCGAGCCATGTGACACAAGGGCAGAAAGCTTGCCAAATCCGAGTCAGAAAAAGTATACAGTGATATATAGGGGCTGTTAAAGATACGCCAAGTATATACTATTTGTATGTGTATATCTCTATAAGTGTGTTTACATTTACCTATGGTTCAAATCCTTATACAAGGATCAAGTACGTGTTAGTAGGCATACTAATGCTAGCTGACAGATTTTCCCTATCGGTGTGTAGTAATTTGCCTCAGCCTGCCGGTGGCGTTGGTAGAGTATATATCCTGTTAGCTTGTGTGAATCAGATGGCCTATACTTTAAGAGTAGCTATGTATATTATGATGAGAGAGTCCGGGTTGAAAATAAATGTTTCTCAAAATAGGACCACCACAACAACAGAACTGCCGACGGCTCATTTAGATTCTTTCCCCAAAGTTCATGTTCATAGAAAATAAATTCTCAAAATCTTTGTCTTACAATATTCTTTATGAATAAGTCCTGGCCTCCTCAGCAGAATCAACGCCATTACATGCAGATAGCAAATCTTCCTACTTTACCCACCAGGCCTTATGTAAGTTTACATGCAAATATAATATTTTCCTATCCATAATTAAAAACGGTACAGATTACTACAACAATAAAACTTATTACGCCTACAAGTCCCGTAAGGGTATATAAGCTTAAAAGAACACAGATTAAGGTATACATTAAAGTTTCGCTTATGTTAAAATATACAAACTAATATGATATACATCCAAATAGTGTACTAACGTACCCATGCATACTAACTACACATGTATATAAGTCAAGAAGGATGGGCTAGAGGGGAAACCTCACAGTTTGGTGAGAGTAATGTATAATCTGTAGTACGGATTCACTATAGCCAATTAAATATGTACACATAGGACATACATACAAGAGTTTATAACATGCAAAGGAGTCAAACCATGTTTACAGAGAGCGGAGCCTTGCAAAGGGGAAAAAGGATGTCCGCTTGGCTGATTCTCAGCTTCTGACTTGTGAGTGAGCTCCAGCAAAATTTCGCACACGGAGAGAGCGAGAGCGCAACAAAAACGATTTGTGACTTTGTCCATTCACTTACAACGAACGTCTTTTTACTTCCTGCTCTGTCTCTAACACACATACATAGATAGACATAGACAAACTGTGGAAATGCACTTCAAACCCCGCTCCTCTCTCCCTTTCAAGAAAATGAAACCCCTTCAAACTTAAAATTAGTATTTATCTCAGATTCTTCATGGTTCAATTGTCTTACAAATAATTTAAATATTTCCCTTTAAATCATTGACAATCCAGGAAGCTATCCATTTTACAATGGTTGACTGCGACCATTTGTACGTCTCCCGAGACGATTCAGTGATCAAAGCTCAGACCGATACTTCCAAACGAACATCCACTTTTCTCTCCCTCCCCTTAAGATTTACTTCTCCCAACGCATTTCTCTACCTCCTTGAGAATAGTGCTAATTTCCTCGATCACTCTCATTGTCAGTAATATTTTTCTTATAGATCCCTGTACACAGCAACCTCACAGTTATTTTTCATCCGGAGAGAGTGAGATGAAAAGTGAGGGAGAACAGACGAGGGATTAAAGAAATGGAACTGGGAAAGAAGATGAGATCCCCAAGGATCATTAAAAGATGCAATAAATTACCAGCTGCCAATATAGATCAACCAAAACGTGTTTATTTCTGTCAATATCCTCAAGTAATGATCCAACAACCTACGGTTCAGAATTTTAGCCAACTTTCTTCCACAACTCGCGGAGATCCATATCAGAAATACGGGAGTGTGTGTGTGTCTGGGACTTTCTCATTAAATCTCCATTCCTTCAATGCGCTACCTATACCATGAACAGTGCGAAGGTTACTCTTTGGTATAACATGGACCACACGCCGTGTGCATAACAGAGGTGAATCTACTCCCAAGATATTACTAATATCTCACATACACCATGCTTGAGAGCCACAAGAAATGGACTCAAGTATTCATTTTGCCAGCCCTGTATGTACTCCCAAATGGAAACAGACGGAACGAAACAGGCTCTCGGAAAGTACGGGGAAGTGTCTGAAAAAGTTCCATGTGAGCAACTGCCCTGGCAGTTGCAATATGGCTCGATCAAATCATCATTTACTCTTATTAGATATTAGATCCACACCATGAGAACCAGAGAGAGAAGGAACAGGCCGGCAGCAGCACACAACACATCCACAGCTTGTGTGTTCTCCCAAGTCCAGACACAATGTATTTTACATGGAGAAAGATTTATACGTACATATTAAATGGACCCTCTGTCGCCTCTGTGCCTCCCTGCCATTTCTTCCCTTTTTAGCCCCAATATCAATATCCGTATAAAATGAAGGAGAAATTCTGCGTGTGTGTATCTGAGCATTCTGATTCTTTCCTTTCGAAACGATCTGTACTAAACTACTGAACTAATACATACAAACTTAGAAGCGTACAAAGGTTCACAATTTCTACAAGTCCAGCTAAACAGTTGGAGTGTGGGAGAGAGAGAGCTTGTGTGAGTGTGGCTGCTTAAACTACTGCCGTAAACTCAACCTGCGTCCACATTCACACATTCCTTTGTCACTCTAATCCGAATATCTCCTTCGAAACCTTGTTCCTTCAGATATATTCTCCAAAGTGACAGAACATGAGGTAACTTGTACTTTCACTCATATACCAATCTAACATGGCAATGTTTCACTATCTATTCCTATTGCTACTACAACCTCATCTAGCCAGCACACGTAACTTTGAAAACCCATGTAATAAGCTGAAATACAGTAAAATCTCGATACATCGTAGACGTTTGCATCGTGATATTTCGATACGCCGCCACTAATTTTCTCGGTCCCGCCAAAAGCTTCCAGTTTAATAACGTTTAAGGTTTTTTAACAGCCATTTTTATACAGGAATATTTGATTTATCAGATAGAATTCGGGACCCCGATTAGGAATATTAAATAGACTTATAATGGAGCTTCATTGTATATCTGGCCAACCTTTTAGCCAAGAAATGCTTAAAATTCTCAATAGTACAGATTTTGTTTAGTTCTTAGTGTAACTTATAATTATATATGAGTAATTAAATTTGCTTCAGCTATGAATTAGCCTGAAAATTTGCTTCAGCTATGAATTAGCCTGAAAATTGATTGTTTTAACTTTCAAGCGAGATTTTCAAAACGAAACTCTTCGGAAAATTGATAGTGTACATTTAACAAACTATGGTTACTGACTATGCCGTTACTGCTTCCGTTGTATACCTATGTCGTACTGATTGTCTTCGTCCCCTGGGATATTACATCGAGATTTCACTGTATCTCAAATAGAAGCATACCCTTGCAACTATACTCACTTATCTATACATATTGGTAAAATATAACAGTTAGTGAGTAGAACAGACGAAAATTCCTATATGCTTCCGCAACTATTTAAACAACTCTCTAGTAGTTACACTTTCATACTACTAAAGTTTGTGGAACAACCAAGAGTGCTACATTAGCAGCAGTCTTTGTATGGGTAGAGAGAGGTAGAGGTGGGGAAGTTAGGATGCATTCATTATGCAATTATAAGAGAATTACAACGGTACCTTCAAACATTCCCTGGAATGTTTCCGATGGGCTGAACAACCCACGCTTTTGTCCTACACCATCTATTTCCTATGCATTTACTACTCTTTCTATCTTCAGGGTGGAGTGTGTGTGTGAGTGAGTGTAACAGCAGCAAGTGACTGGAAATTATATGGAAATGGACCCAAAGTGTAAGATTTATTCATGGGACGCGCAATCCAAACCGTCTAATTTATTCCCCCTGATTAGCTTTTAAATGATATGAAAATCTACTTAAGTTACTCAGTATATATGGGAATCTTATCGTGTAGATCCTATCTCGGAGAACAAAGCACGCGCTGTATCTTCACCATGTACATAGTAGTAAGTCTTGATATTATTATATATTGGCTACACTTTAGTACTACACGGTTCTTCTCTTTTAGTCATTCAGCACTTGATTGTACAGTGTGTGTGTATGCGTGTGTGTGTATGTGTGCAGGTGTACTCCCGTGACTTATGGTTTGATGAAACTTTCATAGGCAAGTGAGAGAGAGAAGGAGAGAGAGAGATAAGTTTGAACCTTGTTCTTCCAAGCTAACCTGTAAATAACGAGCGTGGAAGACTCCGATGGTTTGATGCCCATGTAGAATTATATGTGGAAAGAGTTAAAACTCTACTATTGTAATGCATTGCACAAGCACCACAAGAAACACTATCAGCTCCTATGTACCACAAGAGGCAGAGGACATATATAACCAACAGGGATTTTCCAATATACTAGTAACGCACATATAACTTCATGAACTACACAATCTCTAGAGTTTCGTCATCTGTATCTCCAATATGTACGTCTCCGTCCATAAACATATCCTACCGTAATAGATTATACCCCCACACAGAGACAGAGACTCACAGACAAGACTTATCTTCCGTGAGGTATGAAACCTAGTAATTTAAGTCACCTCCCGTTGTCTTCATTAAAATTCAACACTGATTTCCTTTTTAAACTTGGCTCGTATCGCCTTAATTTGCTTTTAATTACTCCTCGTCCCGAGCTCTTGGAAATCTAAACTTATCTCTGTTCAAAGAAAACACACAAATGTAATTAGTCATAATCGGAGACGATATTCAAAAGTGGAATGGAAAATGGATTTACACATGTACACATACAATCAACCTATTATTATACAACTATACACACAACAAGATACAATTTCAAGCCAGAATGTGAAAAAGCCAGCACTTTTTCCGTCAACTGATACTTCTATAAAATCCCTAATTAATATGTATTCATTCATCCTTCCCTATACAATTCAAAGAGTGAACTCTTTGGAGGATTTAAAAAAAATTCTTATCAAAACCAAACAGAGCCATGCAATACCTACAAGAAACTATATGTACCAAAGATCAGACGAAAGTCTTTGCTTAACTGCATTACATTCGCTGAAGAAACGACTTCCAGTTTTACATCATATTCACCTTCACAAGTAGACAGTCAAGCTCACAGTCAGTCAGTAATGAGAGAGTATAGCACAGTATTTTTGCTACCTCATTTTCTTGCCCTTCCTGGGCTTTGATATACGCAAGCAACATGTATTGCTTCCATTAGATTCCTAAAGGCTTGAGAAACTATATAGTCGCATCATGCAGACATCTCCTTCCCAATCTCCTCAACATGACAGTGTACAAACTAAAATAATGTAACAGGGTTTGGATGGAGCAAAGCAACTCTCCAAAACTCCAGTATCTTTTTAACTAAAAGAACTTCTACAAAGTATGGCAGGTCCAATCACCTTAAACACATTAAACTTTGTAGGATAGGAGAGCCGCCATTGCGACAGGTAAAGGCACACCATGTTCTTTTTCATGGTCGTCAAATACAATAATAATAAAGTACATACTTCGGTGCAACGTTATTGAGTATACTTTAATTTACACACAGTGTAGCATAAACAAGAGGAGAATTTCTTCAGCCATACAATACAGATGCTGGAATACAACTCATACACACCTAAGTAAGGATAGAAATACAGTAGATTTAGCTTACAATGGGTTCACCTAAGATGGAATTTCCTCTACAATGCAGTGGCTCACTCAAATCGTCCACAGAGATTCGCTCATTCCCTTTATTTAAGGCACACACTATAGTGGTAGGGTTTTTTGAATAATCCCTATGGCTATCCATAGTAGAATATATGAAGAATTTTGTGCTTTGTAGGTAATTTTTGGTCAAAATGGCCTATTTTAAAAAAAGGAAAACTTCTAATATCTAGAGTTGGAATTAATTGCTAGTCAATAGTTCGTCAAAGTGATTTCTAATTTTTCAATGATTCCTTGGAAACTTAAATGACCTTAAACAAGTAAACACAACAGCGGCATCTCTCTTCTCTACTGCTGGCAGAATTCCTAGGATCCCTGAGATGCCAACACATGCACAATTTACTGTACGAGATTTGGAATGAAACTCTTTTAGTTTCTACACTAGCCCTGCTATTGTTGTGCTTTGTGCTTCATTCGGCATTGTACAGGGTTCTTTCCCTCCAAACTTACTCTGAACACGGTTCGTATATTTCTATTGCCGGCGTACACCCCACGAAATATACATACTAATGCACTTAATATCCGTCTGTCCTCATACACCTTGTCACAAATTACTGTACATGTACATGGATGAGTTACACTGATTCTTATGTATCAGTGTGTTCACAAATCTTTTTTCCGTTTTTCACACTAACAAAGTCGTTGGTTTTCACTGGCTGAGCAAATGTTATTCAACTAATGTCAATGAGGTGAGGAAAAACGACTTGGGAATTACGTTGAGCTCAATTTTTTTCAAAATTCTTACAAACAAAAACAAATGTTCGATTTCAAAATAAAAATAAAATTTAAAAGCTTTTTGGCTAATACAGTTTCTAAGTGGTGGAAAGATGACACGAAATGCATTTATAGAAAATGAATAAGCATTGATCAATGCGCCCCTTCTAATGGATAGAGTAAAGCCATTACGCAGGAACCGCACGAGTCCTGTCAGATCTTCCCCTCTAATTGTCAAATGTGGGTAATGTACAAGCATAAGAGGAGAAACTTAGTGCTAATCCATTTGTAATTATTAAGGACGAGTTGAGTGAGTGAGTGAGTGAGTGAGTGAGAGAGTGTTGGAGGAACTATACCATCCGGTATAAAGAGAATAATGTAGTGTGTATACTTCCATTATTGGGCCCAATATTACAAAGAGTCTTTTTTAAGGGAATCCATTTGGCCTTCAAAAATGGAAAACAATAGGCAGCCAAGCCTGAACAAGGAGAAGAGTGCCTGTCTGACAGTATAAAGTCATATGTTTTTTTCTATTATCAACGTCAGATTTTTGGTGCGAGTGAGTACTTACACTGAGTGAGTGTGGGCACACAGAGTCACACAGGCAGGCAGCTCTTGGGAATCGCCACGTTATTGTTGGAGAGAAGAGAAAAAAATAATAACGCTTTTTACGTCAACCTTAATTGTGTATTAAAGCTTTGAATTTGAAAGGGCTAGGCTACCCCTTTATACCCATAATTCATGGAGTCAAGGAAATAGGGCTGGAGCTAGAATACAGGAAAAACTTAGCAACGCCGAAAACAGGTAGAGAATGTACCTATAGAGTTAAACTTGCTTAGCATGGAGGAGTACAAAATACTTTATAGGAAGGGAAAATTCTTCAATAGAATGATTTAGAGCCAGTACAGCTGAGTTCCTGGAGGGAACAAGTGAGCCCGACGGACGGAATGGAGCAGGAGCTTAAGATGAAAGTTCGAGTCTTTCAGATTTAAAAAAAGCCAGATATGGAAGAGGTTTGAGGGAAGGAGCTGAGCTGCTCACGTATATATAAAAATTACATTACCATGAAGCCTTCCATCACCTCCTTCACTTCACTCACTTTATTCTCGTCAGTTCCTGTCCCATTGTGCCTTATGTAACTCCAAGTGTGTTTATCAACGCCTTTCACTCACATATGGAGTTCCTCCATGCACTTTATTTCATGTAGGTAGGACGCGTTACCATACACCATTCCTCAACTACACAGACAGCTACTCAAATAAGAGCAACTAGTAATACTAGTAACTCTACCTTCCAGCTTTTTAAGAGAACTCTCCAGTATTCCAAGAGTAAAATCCCAGCAAATTTATACACCGTTATATCAACTATGACTTTGTGTACATATACACTATACATGATCTCTTCCTACATCTCCACAAATAGATTTTAGTTGACTTGATCCAAGGTGTGGAGCAGGCATTATTCGTCAAGTTGGTTCTTACATAGGAGAGTTGGATGGGAGCAATGCAATTTGGTCTGATGGGATAGACAGATAATCGTCCGTTTGTCAAGACTAATAGTTCCCATTTGTCACATGCCGATAAACAAGATCCCGCATGCAGTTGCCCTACTTCTAACATTCAACTATACAGTCGTATATAAACACCTCCATCCACCATGGATTTGTCTCTCCAACCTGACAATCCCAGTTCATCTTCCTCTTACCTTGCCTGTATCCACAAGTGTCTAATTATTAAGTTACTACTTTACCCATGGCCAATTCCAGGTACGGACTAGGTAGGCAACTATACTCAACTGTTCAAGTGCACTTTGTAGTGCCTAATGTGTTCTCACACTCAAAAGTTCATTATTGAAGGATGAATGGTAGGGGCTTAAAAAATGAGATGAGGAGTGGCTATGTGTGAAGAGAAGGGATGAGAAGGAGCTTGAAACACATATGGACAGGAGATAAAAAGGAAAATGGAGTAAGTAGTAATAGAAATGTGTAAGGAAGATATGTGGAGTGATAGATGAAATAGTGGGAACTATGCGTATCGGACATTTGTATCGATGTCCTTTCACTTACTCCAAGCTGATTTAGAACCCATTTGGCTCTCATCAGTGTTTGTTCTCAACGATCCGCTCATTATTTTCTCTGTAAAATGAGACACATGTTCTTTCCTGAAGGCTTCAACGGATATGTATGTACTGGCACGGGCCTCAGGCTACCATTTAATATACCCTTTGAGCACTATACTCTAAATATTTGGGAATCTTATATCATCCTCTATTACACTAGCAACTTCCCTCTCTTCCTATCACGTACATACGAGCAAACGCTCCAATTTTAAATTAACTCTTCCTAACGATTAACAAACATTTCGTCAACTTGATGCTGGTACTGCACTCTTGTATATAAGTCTAAATACAGCTGCCACACAATAAACGCAAAGGTTGCATATTTAAAGGTAACCTGAGGATATAGACAGTGGTATGCTCATATGAATTTTACGCTAGCAGAAAGGAAAGTGTGTGCTTTTGTCTGTATGCATAAGATAGGGTTATTTGTGAGTGTTGGCTGTATAATTGAAATACGAAGCTCTGCAAGTATTTCAAAAGGGGCTAAATTAATTTGTAGCTGTCGTTCTTAGTATCACAGCCTGTGGTGGATTTAATTAGAAGGTTAAGGGGATCCCCGAGAGCTGGATAATATCCTCACTCACTCGCTCACTCACAAACACACATGCAATATTCGATCTACACATTACATTTGTTCTGTGACAAATACTAACTGTGGTAATCATTTTACCCTGTCTCGCTTATTGTTCTTTTACGAATTCCCTCATTATTCCCTTCACACAGCATATTATATAGTCCCCTCATCAAATTAGAATTTAGTTTACAACTCTACACAAAATAATTACTACATCAACTTCTCTAACTAATACCAATCAAAAAAATTATATTTACTTGACTTGAAAAACACCAGGCAGCTTCATTCTTAGTTAGATAGCCTGATGACGAACAAACCTTGCAAATTAATAAAAGCATAAAGGAATCCACTGAAATCCATATAAATTCCAATAAGGAGCTTCAGTTTCCTATCGTCATTTGAAGATTCAACACGGAAAAATATCGAAAAGGGTGAGTTTTCAATGACCATAGAATTTCCCCATGATTTATACGAAAAGAGTAGTAAATTATTAAAAGTAACACACGGCTCCTGAAACTGGTAGTTTCCCTAAAAAAGACATTATTCAAAAGGTAGGCAAACAGTAAGCAACAGTATATCATTCTCATTAGCTCCTTAACCATACATTTTGCCCATCCTTCCCCACACATCTTATCCTTAACAAGTCTACGCACATATCTAGAGCCTTATTGAGCATATTTTTTTCATTGATAGGGTAAAAAGAGAAAAAGCCAGTAAATTATTCCCATAGTTTGTGTTTTGGCAAAAAAATGTAAAACGAACAAGATAAACGGCTATACACCACCAAACAGAGATTTTTCCCTTCTCTGTTTCACTCTCTACTATGTATTTACTGTGTGGTTGACTGGGACGTATGATTCAAGACAGAGTGAGACACGTTGCAAAGTTACACATACACGCATATGCACATACAGTGTTAAACTGTGAGAGAATTGACCCGGTGCCAAAAGCTACGAACATAGCCAGGCTTTTGATCCAAAGGAAATAAGCACTGGTTGAGTAGGTTGTGGAGAGAGAATCTATGTAAGGGTTCTATTTCAATGTGAATACATACGAAAAGGTTTACATAGGAAAAACAAGTGCGCAATTCACGGAGGAACTGAGAGACTTGCAGAGTGAGACAGGGAAAGAGAGAAAGAACATCATGAAATCTAATGAATGTTCTAAATTTTCACTATGACTGCACTCATACTTAGACCTTATTCATTGGAGAAAAAATTGGGAAACACAGAAAGACAGAAGAGAGGAAAAAATACGGGGAAATTGTGAAATAAACGGAGAAGATTGGCATTCATAAAGTTATGTGTTGAGCTGCTCCTTCACACTCAGCAAATAAATTCATTTCTCTATTATTCTTGTCAGCCATATGTCAGCATCATAAATAGTCACATGGAAATTGCCAACCTCTTTAATAACCAATCCTCTCAGAAACACGACACATTCTCAAGTATCTCCCCTCAACTTCTATACATTGGAATCCGTTAATTAAAAGGATCTATCGAAAAAATTGCAAGTACCTATATATTCATGCAGCTACCATAATTTAATCTTCGGCTATTAAATTTCCATGATCGTACATACGTGTGCACACAGCTCTATCTGATCGTCAGCACACTTCTGGTTCCTCTGAGTGGGAAAAAGAGTGTAAATAAAAATGACAAATTTAATTCATTAAAAAATCTTCCAACTCTCTCACCTTTTCGTGCCAAGTCTTTCTCCTAATAATTTGACGATCTCCCAAGTCCAAAATACCTACATCTCACACTAACCGAGGTTCTCCATATTTTCAATAGGTATAAAATACTGGAAAATTGGTTGGTAGATACGATACAAGGAAGGAATGACTTGGGAGCTATATGGTGTACATATAAAATGAATGGAATTGATTTGACTCTGAACAGAAGGCGCAGCAGTAGTAAAATATTTCCCAGTTTCCATTTAAAAAATGCTAACAAGTCTCTCTTTAAAGGATATATAATGACAGACGATATTACGATAGAGCTTATTAAGCATATGCTCATCTTTTTGATCTGTAACTTCAGTAGTAGCCATGTTGTGAGAAGGTATACTCAATCAAATAGTCACTATACAGCTGACTAGTGACTCGAAGATTTTTTGAAAGTGAGCTTATTTACTTAATATTTTGATACAAGCTAGAATGTGTACCTAATTCGTATTTATGACAATAATAAATTACCTTCCCATACATAGAAGGAGAGAGAGACTGCATACTACAGTTCAAAACCACTAGTTAGTGGTAGTAACAGGGATGTATGTAGACGAAAGGGATGTATGCAGAGAGGTTAAGGTGAGTTTTGTGAGCACGTTACATGCATACGAGGACGTTGTAAGTACAGTTAAAGACAAGTAGTAGTAAGCAAATATTAGCTTCTTACTACTACTGCCTATATGATGAGCTAATGGCTGAGAGGGAATTGATACGCGTATAATATATTTATTCGTTAATTATACAAATCTTCAACTTGGCATGCTCTCAACAACTAAGATATTTATTACTCCCTGCCTGCCTGTGCAGATGACAAACTCCAGTTTATAAAATGGGGACACAATGTTTTTATACTCTGAGGCTCTGTAGGTATATCCTCCTTCCGTATGTAAATGTCTACAACCTAATTACCTTTACTTTATGCCCTTTAAACTTTGCATCATTAGAGAATTAATAGACGAGCTACACAGATACATACATCTTTTACAGTAGTACCGCATACTCCGATACTGGCAGAGAGCAAATAGAGAAAATTTAAGGGAAAAGGTCATCTGAAATGCAGGCTGATTGTGCATAAGGATCCTGCTATTTGGTAATGATGACGAAACTATGCATGTAAATGGTGTTTAATGTGAACTTTGATACTCAAGGTTTTGATGATTTTAATAAGGGAATGATAATTACTTGTTCCTCGTAAAACGCAAGTCCTTGGAGAAGCATATTGTCGGAAGTTTTCTCTCCAAGCTGAGGCAAGCTAGAAGAACAAGAAGGAGCAGAAAGAGAGAGAGAGAGAGAAGAGCAAAAGGAGAGTGGAGAGTACGCCAAATCAGAGATTACAAACACGTACGCAAAGAGTGCAGTACAGGTTAAACACACTTGAGAACATGGATATGTACACAAACTATATAGGTACATATAATTTTCATCTTGTGGAATAACCTCCCTGAGGTAACTAACAGCACTGTATGTGTTCTTCCGTTGCATATAACCATAGGAAGAGTGTTAGGTATTATGCTGTTGGTGCCGTATGCACATAACACGTAGGAACTCTTAGAGGGAAACCCACATGTGCAGCCACGTTTAGTTTTGTTAAGTTTCAGGGAATTGTGATTATTACAGCACATGGATAAATCTCTGATATATAAGCTTTAAACCATACAAAAGCATTATACTATGGTAAATTGTGTAGTTATAGAGGTTCAAATGTGCATACGATTAGTGGGAAGAATTAAAGGAAGGAGAGAGAAGTTTCTAATGAGTATATCGGGAGTCTGGAGAGCCAGAGGAATTAAATATAATACTGTATGTGTGCACACATAGAAAAGGTATAGGAGAGAGTGACAGAGTGGTAGTGGTAGTAGTTGGGTATAGGAGAGATGGAAGGGGTGGAGGAAGACCTCCTTGGGTTGATCATTTGCCAAACGCCAAAACGTGGGTCATAAATGCCAAGCGTTGCTCAGATGGAGCCGAAAGCCGAACCTGTCAATCAACCCAACCCAAGTAATGAGCCCCACTCAAGTGAGCCAAACTAAAGCAGAGAGCAAACTGGTCCTTATTAAAATAAAGTTACTTTTTCCCGAGATTCTAATTGCCTTCGACGTCTTCCCCCTATAGTCACTCACAGAGTTCTCTCTCTCTCTCTTCTTCTCTCTCCAACTACCTACAGCCCATTACTGCAAGTGTAATAAATAGAATGAAATAAATGAGTTGACAAGGTCTTAACCTAACCGGGCTAATTGGATGTGTCCATTATACCCACCTGTACACACATCCATCCATCCATTTATTTAAGGCTACTGACATGACACTGACCTCTCATTATATTGTCCCCATCTGACAATGAGTCAGCTCCATCTAATCACTATGGACGTGCATACCAAAATATATGCACATACTCCTCTCATATTCCTCCCAAAACCATTTTCTTAACCCAGCCTTGTGGTACATAATTGCAATGTTATAATAAATAATTGTACTTACATATACCAACTACTCACTATACACTGCATTGCATAAATGTGCATACATCGGGTTTAAAGGATAACTACATCCACAAGTTCCAAATACATTTCACCCATCAACACTATTAGAGGCCCCAAGTAAAGGACACATTCCTCTATTTAAATCCTCATCTTGCCCAAGTCGAATGGGCATGCTGCACACTCATACCAGTTCTACTGCTAAGTCATTATTATACGTTCTTTTACCTCCACAGAGCTTCCATGTAATAACAATAATAATAATAATACCAACTAACCAACACGTACAGTACATGACAATAAGGCTGGTGCACATACTCACGGAATTAAATATACAAAGGATACTCTCCTTGTTAAAACAGTTATTATCAAGACGTTTGCTTCAGTCAAGCACTATGCCTATAGCATACATAATAAGGGAAAAGATTTAAAAATTATATTCTTTACTTACAAGTTACTACATAACTACATAGAAGTTACGTGCTGGAAGGAGATGCATGTATGTGTATTTGCGGAATGCAAGTTTGTAACAGTCACCTTGTTGTTTCAGATTGCAGAACAAATTCAAGTCTATAGTTAGTTGCACGATAATAATAATAATAATAATGGTATAATCCTTTTCCCTTCCCACCGTCACCAACGTCGTCTTCGTCGTCGTCCCAGTATAGTTAGACATCATCTTAACCTCTGAAGAGAGGACGTGTGGAAAACAAGTGGAATCATAAAATGAAACGACGCCTTTTCTCTCCCTGCCTCAAACCTCTATAGAGATATAAAACTACACATATCGAAGAGGCAGAGACTTGCTATAAATATATCCCGTGGAACTTACTCCCTTCTACTATATCACTACATACATATACAGTCACTGATAAAGCCACACTTAAGTCAAAAGTTGTGAATCATAAATCTGAGTCACGACATCCAACATAAAATAGATCCAAAATAAACCTCATTAAACTCCAAGTGAACAAAGTTCCAACTGATAGCCTCATTAAAGAAATAACGAATTTTACAGTCCAACAACGTGCCATCCAAAAACAGAGAGCCATTAGTCTCCCAGTCGGTACATTCATTAAGAACAAAACAGGAGAGCATAAAAATCTCTCGATACATAATAATGAGCTCACTCTCTACACATGCTAGACTCCATACAGTCCATTCCTTACTCCCGGTCTCTCTCTCTCTCTCACTCGAAAATTTCTGCAACACCTCAGCTCTTTTAATAAGTCTCCATGTACAATTACTTGATAATCATACGGACGTGGTGTAAAGGCTGAATAACTCACAATTATAACTAAAAGCTATGTGTAATTATGTATGTATATATAGTAGACTTTTACGCATTGCACATGTGTACTCTCTCACTGTAAGTCTGGAGCTATATTATAACTCCTTTACCCACATCGCTCTCTTTCTGGCTTTAGTTTGTTAAGAGACTCCACACACTGTAATAACCTCACACACGCACATTCCTCCACTAGTAGGAATTTATGCTCAATACTTCCACACAGGAATAAAACGATAATTAGTGTTCACAACGTATGCCAATTAAAATATCCTTGAAATAAAGTTTGACTCTGGAAATGTTTTTCAAAGCTGGCTCCTCATTATTGTCAAATAGCAACAATATAACCTACATAGCTACATTTAACTACTGACAATCCAAAAAGGGGGTGAGGTACACAGTGAGACAATGCAATAAGATTTCTTCAAACATTATTAGCTCATATAGACATGAATCCTCCTGCTCCCATCCTCAAATACATTTACCTTTAAGCTTAATTGAAATCCAAAAAGGATCAAATTTCAACTTGACATAAAGGTAGAGGAAGCTTCTGACGAGACAGAGAGAGAAAGAAACTTGTAATAAGTATTTGAGCCTTCATATCCACTTCCTATACACACCACTGACAGACAAGTCCCAGAAGGCATGCGAACAGCAACTGACTTTTTAACCAGCCATCCTTTTCCCTCCTTTGGAACGAAGGAAAACTCCGAACTTTTGAAACTTAATCTGGGCTCGTTAAAATTTTTTAAAAATTTCTTCCTAGAATTTCCTACATACAAAAGTAACGTGCCTATTTCTCTTGTCAGGTGAAAAACAGAGGCTCTTTACGTAAATTCCATATGAATTTAGTATAATCCATTATTTATCTACCTACCCTGATATAGGAATGGCCTAAATAAAATGTAAGAATTTCTGACAGCAAAATCCCAAAGAACCCTGCACACAAACTTGTATGTAGAACTGGAGGAGTTTCAGAAGCCGTACAAGAAGACCAGTTATTGTAAAAACTGACCATCGATTTTTATAAAAGGTAATTTCAACAATGTAAGTGAATGCACCTGGTGAGGCTGAGGCATATGACTTTAATATGTTATGGTGGTGTATAATACTCCATCCGGGTTTATTCCAGATTCCAGTTAAAGGTGCGTACTGTATACACACACATTTCCTTCAACAACTGTGTACAATATATACACACCTAACGGCTGATATATATGGATGTAAGTAAAAGCCCAGCTTCAAGTGAATCCATGCATTTGTTCGACTTATGGAAGGGATAATTGAAAGGGACAAGCTAACCCTAACTAAGCCTTATAAATCAAAACACCTGCACACCGAAATCGATACGGCACATACAACTTCCCAACAACTGGCTACTGGCTACCCAACCCAGTTTTTACAACAACCAAAAAATCCTATATATTATTACTAACATTCAAGAAATTATATTAAATCCAACATTATTACCAACTTATATGTACACCAACCTGGGGAAGAAATGCATTCCATCCACCTTTGTACCACACTAACATTTCAAAACAGGAGCTACAAATGTGGTAGCGCTGCTGTCTCTTTACATTGTACATATTCCTCATGGAATGGAACTTATCATGTCAAATCCATACCCTTAAACGGTTCTATTCAAAACAAACCAGTGAATTTCCAGTTTGGAAGCCTACGAGTCGAAGCTCAAGCTTCTTACTACAATAAAGTGATTTAATTCCCAATAGTTACCAATTGGTATACCAATATGTTATTGGAACCACTAAGGGGCTGTTCAAAAATTACGCAAACCTTGAGGTTGTCAATCGAAAGGGTGTCAACGCGTTACGGGACAGACACGATGTAGAGGGTACATATGCATCCCAAACTGCGTTTCAATCGGTGGGGTAGGGTTCCAATATTGGTCAGTTTTTCTGCAACGTAAAACTTGAATAGTCCCCAGCTACATCGGGGTATGCACTAAGTCAGTAAGTACCATTGACACAACTCATCATCATCATTTTCATGAGAATAACCTCTACCTATCTCGTATCAGTCCGATCCTGTGTCAGAGCTTCTATATTTATTTTAATTATATGGTAAAGATACACAACCAATAAACTGAGCCATATCGGAGCCCTCATAATCCAGTCAAACTATCAAGCTCATAAATTCAATAGCGTAATTGGTCAGTTCAACAATAGAATTTACTGCCTCAACTCTAACTAAATAAGATGCTTAAAAGGAGACCGTGGTTGGTTGCTGAAGCTGAAGGGTTTGAAAAAAATGCAACCAGTTTACTTTTCTTGCTACTATAAAATCCTACCCCCATACAAAAAACAGATACATATTCTTTTCATCATACTCTGATAAGTCCCATAACTACATCATTAATTACTCTCATCGATTTAATTGCCCTGGCAAAAAAATCAAAAGTTGATTTAAAAAACTCACAATCAACCATTAGATAGAGTCAACGGGAAGTCCTTTCCATTACAGAGGTATATCTACACAAATAATGTCATTCCTTTGTTTCATGCTTCTCCCTCCATCCCTTCTGAGTGAGCTCACGTTGACAGACGACAATTACCATAGACCAATGTATAAGATTCCTATGAGAGACAATTCAGATCCACGCCCATATTCCCCATAATTGAATAATAATTCTCTGAGCTTAATTAGACTCCGATTCAAACTAATTACACATTAATTCTCATACATGACAACTTGTTTCCTATCTTCTCTCTGCGTGAATGCTACATCAAATTAATTCTTCACATTACATACATATACACACCATGAGCTCTTCAAGATAACAATATATATAAAAATGCATCTATTTCTGCAGAACTTGCACACTTCTGACTTCTCCAACATTTGTTCTAAAAGTTATGCTAGAAACTTTGATTTTTTAAATTAACAAATGACGCATAATCGGCTACAAGACATATTCCTATGAAAAGCAACGTATATAGATGCATATTAAGAACAAGGATAACATCTTTTCCTGGAGCATTTATCTTCCCAGTTAGACTTAATCAACGCAGTTAGTCAAATTAACATAGAAATGAAAATCTGCTCAACTGTTGAGACTTGATAAGATTTACACACTGTACTCTCACATCATCACACACACACACGCTGTACACATCTACATAGTACAACATTTTAAAATACACACAAGTTTTTCATCTATGCAAATTACAAAATATTCGATATTTTTTACGTGAGCCACATTATAATAAGAAGCATTGAACAATTAAAATTCCCTTATAAAACGTGGTAGTTGGACATTAGAATAATGCAAAGAGGTCATCGTATGGATTACTTGGAGTTGGAATTAGTAATATGAGGATGACAAGTGAACACAATCCTCCTGTCCACCACCATGTCAACCGGTCTCTTCTGATTACATTAACAAAGCTAATCAATCGAATTTCAATTAAATCCAATTCAAGAGATACTCTCACAGCAAGAAAGCCTCAACACTCTCGATCATTCAATTATTCATACCACACAAAATACTGTCACTCCACGTTTCTGCATATTTCAAATCAAATTGTTGAAAAACACCCTACCTGTTCCTGCTCCTGAGGGTTTTCTTGAATAGCTCGTTGAAAAGACGTAATGACAGTTCCAAAATTACCAACGTCCATTTTACTACTATGGAAAATTACACCGGCTACTTTAAATGTCACTCATTTACAATCACTTCAAACTGCCTTTTCCAATTTCCCAGTATCACACAAGCATTTCTTTGTGAGAAAGCTGAAAACTTCACTTCACACTTTTGAAGAAAAAACAAATTTCTCGATTCTATACGCTCTCAATTCTCAGGCTTGAATCCTATACGAATTAAACTGAATTTTTAATGTCCTTCTCCAAATTTTGAAATTCACAACTTGGAATCTGAAATGATTTTTTTAAATATTCAGGAATTATCAGATTAGTCAATCACATTCCGTCCAAACAATAGTGTTGCTGTAGTTAATATTTAAACTCACAGGTGAAACTATACTCACTTGAATAATTTTTAAAATCCTTCTTGATAAAACTCGTTCTCTTCAGATCACATGTAAATGTGTGAGGAATTTGGCTCACTCAAATATTTAATAATTTCAGTTCCATAGAATAAGCTGATACTTTCCTAAGAAAACAAAATCATTTAACAAACACGCTCAAATTTGTTTCTGAAGTTTAGGAAACTATTAAAATTGAGGCCGTTTTGAGGGAGAAGCGAATCATTCCTAATGTGATGATCAGATTTTGAAAACGCGGATCCGTATAGAAGCCCTTTTCTCAAGTTCGGACGAGTGAAATTTCCCCAAATATCACTTATACAAGTCACTTGTCTTTAAATGAATGTCTATTTTGGTAAAAACTCAAACTGATGGTTAAAATTCCTGATCTCCGCAACACGTGGTTTCACTTGCGGAGAGAAGGAAAATACTGCACGTGAGAAAACTCGGAGTCTTCAAAATATTCCACTCACTGTTTATTTCTGAAAGTTTAAGGATTCTTGTGGGAAATGATGGGGAGAAGAGCTTTGAGAAATGTATACATTTGTCAAGTTAATGATGTGATAATTGTGAGGTCCTTGTGACGGAGAGCGGATGAGGTTAAGCTGTTACCGAATCTCCAACACGCTCACATCCACCAACGTGGAGTCTCTCAGAGATTAAATGGAATGGGACTGAATGTTATAGGTAAAAATAGAGCGACACCCTGTCTCACGCTCGACAGCTGGTTTACTACTGACTCTACTCGCTTTCAAAGGACGTGAAGGCATCGCTTCATTCTAAAACATTTTCCCTTGGCTGTAACGTGGGTTTTTGTGTGTGAGTGAGCGATAGAGAAGTTGCTTTTGCTTTGCGCGTCGAGAAGAGTTCCCTCGGTCGTCGGTATCCCCATACCCCAGATGATATTTGGAAAAGTCTAGGAGTTGAGAGAGTTTGTTGCATATGCCAACGCCAACTGTGGGATATACTCAGTGGTAAGTGTATATATCGTGGATTTTAATTTGTATATAGTTAAATGGGTATGATTTAGCTCTATAGCGAAGGGAAAAAGAGAGACTGCTTTTTAAAAAGCCTTTGGCGAGTCTACCATTTATATGATAGTGTATAGAAACACATTATACGGGATGGGAACGGGCTGTACTGTGCATAGGAGTTATGCATATACGTCTTGGTCATAATATAGGTTTAATTAATATAAGGAAGTCGTTAATTGCATATTTATGTACAAAAACACCCTAATATTATATAAAGGTATATACCCTCGTACATACGAAGGTAGATACACTCAACTCCCCTTTTGTACATATGTACGTACATGTAAAGGTTGTAATTATGCATCGCTATGTCACTTATTATGTGGAGTCTCTCCCTTTTTGTACTACTATCCATCGTATACATGTACAGATATACTCCGTACGTATATATGTGTACGGATGTATGCATCAACATGTCTGGTATAATAATTGTATTTTAAAGCAAAAGTAGGCAAGTAAATATGGGATTGATGGGATGTTGGTATAGTCATATATGGTAAAGGGTGTGCACACTGTGCACTCTGTAGTCTGTGTCTGTAGGTAGACTGTGTCTAGATACCAAGTCAACATGAAAGCATGTACATATAAAGCAATGCTCTGGGGAAATATACTTACTAACTTTCAGTGATGCAGTAAAACTGAAGATATACCAAATGCACGCGAGATTTTCAAGCCGGAGGGGATGGAGGAGACCCTATAGTTCCAACGGGCTATATTATATTAAAGCTGCTATTTACTCTGCTGTGGATTGTGTGAAACTCTCTATACCTCTACCTCTGTAGAATGTGAACCTCTCTCTCTGTTGTGGAGACTGTACAGAAAGTAGATATCCACAATCCACACAGCATTGTATCTGTGTACAGTAGGCATTTAATTTGTGTGGAGCTTTGCATAACATTTTCATTGGATAGAAAAATTACTGTTGCTTTTGTCATACCGTACAACACTGGAAGCACGTACTTATGCACAAAGTTTTTGATTAGGAGGAATTTCCCTTTTGAAATTTTATATGGTTGTGAGAAGGGTAACTAATGGGAGTCAAATAATAAAATATCCTCGTATTTTATCAGCATCCCAGAGTAATTAGAATTTTTTCGAGTGATTGGCATATACGAAGAGAGATATGTGCCCTCACCGCACGCTACTCAACTGGAGTAGTTCCTTTGCTTAATTAGATTTCCACATTATTATATATGGAAGTGTGGTGGTGTTGTGTAATATGCATGTGTATGACATTCGATGGATGAGAGACTGTTGAGAATTAATTAATTATTATTAAATCCTAGTAGATATTCTTTCGAGTCTTATCTCCAGTCGTTATCAAGCTTGCTTGAGTGATGGGTGGGGAGGAGGGGAAACTTGAACTTCGGCACCTGGCTCTCTCGTAACCAAAACATGCAACCAATTACCCATAGAGAGAGAGAGAGAGAGAGAGAGAGAGAGAGAGAGAGTTATTAAATTAATTGACTTTCAAAGTAATTTATACTTTTGACAGTGCATTTAAATTAGAAGGAAGTATCGTACATCTAAATTCTGATGTATCTATTTCTGGTGTAATTATGTCAGCTATATGTTGAGACGGATGGATTTTCTTACGCGAAGGCGATATTGCGTGAGAATTATTATTACAGGACGTATAATGTGTGAAACCAAATGTTATAATTCCAGTGAAAGGAATATGCTTAATTTGAAGCTTCTTTTTTAGCAAAGCAGTTCCTATATGACTAAAAAAAATACGGCGTGGCCTCGACCATAAGGAAAAACATAAAAAGCTATATAGAGAATTAGCGATGCATTACTTTGGCTTTTACAGGATAATAGAAAATGACTAGTAATGATTCTCATTGTAATGAGCTTTCATGAAATGTGTCAGCCAGAATGGAATTATATTAATACATTGCACTACATTCTTTGGTGTATACATAAGTTACTCCATATTTCCTATTACGTCTCGCCGTATATACAGACCTTGACATGAAAAATATATGACTCTTTTTTTAGTCACCATCATTTCTTCGCACTCAGGATGATTTTCCATTGACTTTTTTCGGGTGTGTACACCAAAATTCAGCTTGTAACGGTTTCTGCTTTTAGTGGGTGTATTTAAAATCAAGTAAAATGCACTAGGAGTTAATTAAATTGCCCTCTTTCACTTCCAATTTGAATTTTATCCCCACTTTGCGCAGCCTCAAATTGCAGTTTTAGGTGTTTGTGGAAAATGCCAAGTCGTTTTTTGAATACCCAAATGATTATTAAAATTAGGGAAGGTGCAAGCCCCACAAGTAGGCTATTCACGTCCCTACATCCTCATTTGCAGCTCAAAAAATATTTCCCCCTTTTCCGTTTCCAATCATCGGCAGCTTTAAATTGATCTCCAGATTTCAATGGAATTTTACTTAAGCATTGCTTGTCTGCAGAAAGTAGGACTGTGAAGGTACTTGAATAATTTCGAGTTTTTTTTTACAATATAAAAGTTTTCCCTTCTTAAGGCTTCTAAGAATTGGGCAGTTCACAGATCATGTCGCGATGGTTGTAGCAGAATAGATAAGCCTTTGCTTAGTACAGAGCTGTAAAAAGCTGCAAATTATCACGAAACAAGGATTTTTTATATGGCCATACCTTGAGTTTTATTCTAAATTTGGGTAATAAAGTAATTTGTAGAAATCATCACTATTCGCACCTTTAGTACATTATATTTCGTAAGTTTCTTACACTTGATCTCTAAATGCTTGTAAGCATCATTGTATAAAAGTGGTCCATGCAACTATTCAACACAATCTACTTCAAAGTTCCACATAGAATATCCTTGGATAAATAGGAATAGCATCTTGCGACTCGAGAAGATGCACCACGTGCTTCAAGCATTAGTTTTGAAGGCCAGAGGTTGTGAGTTGCTAATTAGTGGATTGATGCTCTTCCATCCAATGACACATTGCAAATGGGTTTTGGCCACATTTGCATAAAAATCCCGAAGGAAGCCACACAAGACCCAATGCATTTAGTATGTAGCAAGGGAAAAAAACTGGTACGCATTTCATTAATTTAATTGTAGATACGCGGAGCTATTCTAATTATTACTGGAATAAGGATGAGCTTTAACTGCTCCAGCCACTCAGACATGTGTGATTAAGTATGATTAGAAGTAGTTGATTTTAAACGCGAATGTGACCTTATGTCAATCATAGTTAACTTTAGTATAGTTATAGGGATATTTATGTGCGGTATATATAGCGGATATACAGAGCACTGGGATT
>JAQFXU010000791.1:0-40370 GCA_034693705.1 Spatulosminthurus flaviceps
GAGCGCTCCCGCACGCTCCCACATGCGGGAGCGTGCGGGAGCTTTTTTGAGTCTGGCCGGGTAACTAGAAGTCAGCCTAAAATTTTAATCGAACTTATTTTTCATTCACACCTCACAGCCTTGCGTGCATATTCGATTTATCATGTTGGAGTGTTAAAACAAGACTTAAATGATAATGATAAATTGTAAAAATAGTTCTGACTTCGGAGTCCAAAATGTAGGACCAAGTAAAGATTATTTCCGCACATGAAAATTAAAAGGAACTTTTTAAAATTATGTGAGGTAAAATCAATAATAGTAAACAGTACAAAATAAATATTTTTAATAACACCAAATACACAGTCGCTAATTATTATTGGTATGCCTTCCATAACAAAGTTTCCAATAGCTAACAATTAGAAAAGTCTAACTACGAGTACAGTTAAGTTCACATAGACGCGTTTGTACATGCGATTTGGTGCTAACGCGCGTCCGATTAAATTTCGACATGTGAATCGAAATGCGTTGACCATTGCACGATTCCAACTTGCTCTGCCACTCATGCGTTCCGACGTGCGATTTGACAGTTGAAGTATTTGAACTTTGTCGCATGCGCCACGCGTCCCTATTTACTTTTTCCGCATAATTTGAAGCTAGCAACGGTCTGAAAGCGTCAAGACTAACTGAAAATAGCACAGAATTTCAAATTTTGAAACTTCAATTTAAAGTTTCACAAAATTTTGAAAAATTAATAATTTTTTCAAAATTTTGTGAATAATTGATCTATGTATTTTGTTTTTTTACACAAATTTTCGACTTTTTTGTAATTTGAAAATACACAGTCCTTTTTCTATGCATTATAAGTACATATTTTGTACTTGTACGACACTGTTGTAGCATTTAAGGAAGAAATTTGGCTTCAAAATGATTTTCTGAACATGCGTACATATGTGAATTGACAGTCCGTTGCGTTGAGGGGGATTCGTAAGTAGAATGGCATGTACAAGAAATCATCGCATCGCAAGTTGCCAACGCATCGCAAAAATCAACGCAAACGTATATCTACATGTGAACTAACCTTAAAAAGGTCTTGTCAAAGAGACAGCATAGGACAAGTGATTTTAAAGGGAAAAATCATATTAAACTCACAAATCCACAGACTGATCAACCAAGTCCTTCAGCAAATTTCAAGTCACGCAAAAAACGTAAGAAATTCAGAGGTTCATGACTTTAATAAGTGATTTAAAAAATACTTAAGCAATAAATATGAATTAAATTTAATATTAAAATACTTGAAGATACTCGGATGCTTGAAAATTTGAATGTAATTCTGAACCGGATTCCTGCCAAAAAAACATCTTAATTGGGATCTGCGGGTCTGTAGGAATATTTACGAACGAATACGAAGCGTTGAAGTAATTTCGGGAATACAAAATTTCCACTCTGTTATTTATACTAACTTGTTGAGAACTATGAGTAGGTGACTTCTTGAAGACACATATTTATAATGATGTTAACCAGCAAAAGATCCAGCTAAAGCCCCACTGTCACCAAAAAGTGATGCTGCACCCGATCCAGCCATGAGCCCATTGGAGTTAAAACCGATTCCACCAGCATTCAGACCGGACGCTTGAGAGCCTTGCGACGCACCGAAGGCACCAAAAGATCCTTGAGATCCTTGCGCTTGGTTCAGATTAGAACCTTGAGAAAAGAGAGAAGCCTGAGAACCTCCAAAGCCGGAGCCGAAAGAGTTGTCATAATTATTCGAGTTGCCAAAGCTTTCTCCGAAGACAGTGCTTGATCCAAATTTGTTGCCGTAATTTGTGCTACTACCTGTGTTCCTTGCTTGCACTGCGCCGAAACCACTTGATCCTTGAGCTGCGGAAGAACCCTGAGCAGCTTGCTGCAGTACAGAAATATCATTAGGGAAAATGCGAATTGTAAAAACTGTCAGAATATAAAAGAACACTTTGTACTTACCAAGCTGGCTCCTTGGGCTTGTTGAGCACTCTGTCAAACAGTAATTTTTATTAAAGATTTACTTGGGAAATTATAAATCTGGTCTTTTACAAAAAAGTTTTTATGAAACCGAGCTTACCATGCCAGCTGCGCTCGAGCCTTGAGATCCTTGGAAGGCGTTTAAGCCATTAGATTGCTGACCTGCACCATACCCTTGCGCACCCGAAGATCCAGCATAGCCTGCACTTCCAGTTTGGGATCCTCCAGCGGCACCACCAGCAGCGGCTCCGGCAGATCCAGCTACAGCTCCCCCGCCAAATCCACCTGCGCCTGCAGCGCCAAAGCCACCTGCACCTCCGCCTAAAGCACCTGCAATTGCTCCGCCGAATCCACTCGAACCTTGAGATGCTCCAGCCAAAGCGGCACTGCCAACACTGCTAGCAAACCCACCCGCTTGAGCCAGCCCCGTACTCCCTGCTTGTCCAGCTCCGGCCGCACCAGTTGCAACCAAACCATATCCCAAACCACCCGCTTGTGAAGCACCTGCGGCAGCACTTCCGAATCCTGCTCTATTGGCACCTCCATTTCCCTGTGCCCCTGAACCGGCACCATATCCTCCAGCTTGAGCAGATCCAGCAGCAGCCGCGTTGGCTCCTCCATACCCCATACCGCCGGCTTGTGCTCCTGAACCGGAACCGAATCCTCCAGCTTGAATAGATCCACTGGACTGTGCTCCAGAATTAACGCCATACCCACCGCTTCCTCCACCGTGGGCAGATGAACTAGACTGAGTTCCTGAAGCTGCCCCAGATATAGCGCCATATCCACCGCTTCCTCCAGCTTGCGCAAATCCACTAGAATGTGCTCCAGAAACAGCCCCAGAACTGGCCCCATATCCACCGTTTCCTCCGGCTTGAGCTAATCCACTAGACTGTGTTCCAGAAGCTGCCCCAGAATTGGCACCATATCCACCTCCAACTTGAGTAAATCCACTAGACTGTGCTCCTGAAGCAGATCCAGAATTAGCAGCATATCCCCCGTTTCCTCCAGCCTGCGCAAATCCACTAGACTGTGCTCCTAAAGCTGCCCCAGAATTAGCAGCATATCCACTGTTTCCACCAGCTTGAGCAAATCCGCCTGACTGTGCTCCTGAAGCAGATCCAGAATTAGCAGCATAACCACCGTTTCCTCCGGCTTGAGCAAATCCACTCGACTGTGCTCCAGAAACAGCCGCAGAATTGGTGCCATATCCACCGCTTCCTCCAGCTTGCGCAAATCCACTAGACTGGGCTCCAGAAACAGCCCCCGAATTGGCGCCATATCCACTGTTCCGTCCAGCTTGAGCTAATCCACTAGGCTGTGCTCCAGAAACAGCCCCAGAATTGGTGCCATATCCACCTCTTCCTCCAGCTTGAGAAAATCCGCTGGATTGTGCTGCAGAAGCTGCCCCAGAATTGGCGACATATCCACCGCTTCCTCCAGCTTGAGCAAATCCACTAGACTGTGCTCCAGAAGCTGCCCCAGAATTGGTGCCATATCCACCTCTTCCTCCAGATTGAGAAAATCCACTGGACTGTGCTCCAGAAGCTGCCCCAGAATTGGCGCTATATCCACCGCTTCCTCCAGCTTGCGCATATCCACTAGATTGGGCTCCAGCAGCTGCACCAGAATTGGCGCCGTATCCAGTATTTCCTACTGCTTGAGCAAATCCACTAGACTGTGCTCCCGAAGCTGCACCAGAATTGGCACCATACCCACTATTTCCTACTGCTTGAGCAAATCCATTAGATTGGGCTCCAGAAGCTGCACCAGAATTGGCGCCATACCCTTTGTTTCCTGCAGCTTGAGCAATTCCGCCAGACTGTGCTCCAGAAACAGCTGCAGAATTAGTGCCATATCCACCGCTTCCTCCAGCTTGCGCAAATCCACTAGACTGTGCTCCAGAAGCTGCCCCAGAATTGGTGCCATATCCACCTCTTCCTCCAGCTTGAGCAAATCCACTAGACTGTGCTCCAGTAGCTGCACCAGAATTGGCGCCATATCCAATGTTTCCTCCTGCTTGAGCAAATCCACTAGATTGGGCTCCAGAAGCTGCACCATAATTGGCGCCATACCCTTTGTTTCCTGCAGCTTGAGCAAATCCGCCAGACTGTGCTGCAGAAACTGCACCAGAACTGGCCCCATATCCACCGTTTCCTCCGGCTTGAGATAATCCACTAGACTGTGCTCCAGAAGCTGCCCCAGAATGGGCGCCATATCCACCGCTTCCTCCAGCTTGGGCAAATCCAATAGACTGTGCTCCAGTAGCTGCCCCAGAATTGGCGCCATATCCAATGTTTCCTCCTGCTTGAGCAAATCCACTAGATTGGGCTCCAGAAGCTGCACCAGAATTGGCGCCATACCCTTTGTTTCCTGCAGCTTGAGCAAATCCGCCAGACTGTGCTGCAGAAACTGCACCAGAATTGGCACCGTACCCACTGTTTCTTCCAGCTTGAGCAAATCCACCAGATTGTGCTCCCGAAGCTGCACCAGAACTGACGCCATACCCACTGTTTCCACCAGCTTGAGCAAATCCGCCGGATTGTGCACCAGAATTGGCGCCGTACCCAATGGTTCCTCCTGCTTGAGCAAATCCGCCAGACTGTGCTGCAGAAGCTGCCCCGGAATTGGCGCCATATCCACCGTTTCTTCCAGGTTGAGCAAATCCGCCGGACTGTGCTCCCGAAGCTGCACCAGAATTGGCGCCATACCCACTGTTTCCACCAGCTTGAGCAAATCCGCCGGACTGTGCTCCAGAAGCTGCACCAGAATTAGCGCCATATTCTCCTCTTCCTGCGTTTTGACCAAATCCATTAGACTGTGCTCCAGAAGCAGCCCCCGAACCGACACCATATCCTCCTGCAGATCCTGTAGCAGCCGCGCTAGATCCTCCATGTGCAAATGCACCACCTGCTGCAGCAGCTCCAGCACCAAATCCGATTCCAAATCCTGCCCCTCCTTGTGATGAACCACCTGATCCTGCGTTTGCTCCGCCGTGAGCTTGAGAATTGGCTCCTGCTCCAGCATTACCGCCTCCATGTGCAATTGCCCCAGCTGCTGCAGCAGCCCCGGAACCAAATCCGATTCCAAATCCTGCCCCTCCTTGTGATGAACCACCTGATCCTACATTTGCTCCTCCATGACCTTGCGATGAACCACCTGATCCTGCATTTGCTCCTCCATGACCTTGCGATGAACCACCTGATCCAGCATTTGCTCCTCCATGACCCTGGGAATTTCCTCCTGATCCAGCATTTGCTCCTCCATGACCTTGACAATTTCCTCCTGATCCAGCATGTGCTCCTCCATGACCTTGAGAATTTCCTCCTGATCCAGCATGTGCTCCTCCATGACCTTGAGAATTTCCTCCTGATCCAGCATGTGCTCCTCCATGACCTTGAGAATTGCCTCCTGCTCCAGAGTTACTCCCTTCATGTCCGCGGCCTACTCCTGTTAGACCATCAACAATTCCCAAACCAACTCCTAAGCCGTGTTGCAATGGTGCAGATATTGCTGGCCTACCTTTTGAGCCTCCGTTCCGACGTTCACATGATTCATCTGAATCGGGGCCACCGCGAGTACCACCACCTCGCCCTTTGTGCTCCCGGTGTTCCCCTAGATTGAATATATGGAGCGGACCTTTCCGTTCTTCATCCCGGCCCCCAGAACCCGACCCTCGATGATCTTTTAATTTGTTGAAAAGGTCTGCCGGTGAATTATCACCCCCATCGCGGCCTCCCTGCTGGCTACGGAAATGTGCACAGGCAATTGTTGCCAATGCAAGGATTATAAACACTCTCATGATAGTTCTTCTTGAATGTAAAACCTCACTCTCAAGTGGACTTAACGCGAGTTATTTTGAAAGTGGGAAGACAAATTGATATAAATACGTAACCACCACAACTGGTATAGCCCACCAGTGGAGTAATATTACTATGTATGTGCTATTAGCTTATCCTTAACGCTTTTATACTCGGAGCTTTCTTCAAGTTACGTCAAGTCAAACAACCAGTCGCTTTTAACTTATGAGATTCTCACATGTTTACATTATGCCACACTATTTGTGCTTCCCCACCCTACTTATACTAAAAATCATTTAAAAATATTTGGGTAGCTCCATTATTACAAATGCTCCGATTGACATTCATTTAACTCACGGGAATTATTTTGAGCGTTGGCTATAAACCATTTGCATGCTTGCAAGTAGAATCTGACCTTGAGCAGGGACGTATGGATTCCAGCACGCTTTGATAGTTTTTATTCTTACCAATTTGATTTGAATAATTTTTTATTCGACAGACTTGAAGTTCTACGGGTGCGATAGCTAGAGCTTCATATCGCATTTGGCTCAATAATTGCACACTTCATCACAATTATATAAAGAAAGATGGTCATGCATCACGTATGTTAAACCAGCTCCACCATCCAAGCTGGTATATTGTTCATTCATGGCAATGAAACCCGTGTGTTTATATGTAAGTACATCGCTCGTAACCTGTACCAGGGGCTGAGTCTTGTTTTGAAAAAAAAGGGGGGGGGGGGTCCATTTCTTAACCCTGTTTTATGTTTGCATACAAAGTTGTAAGCATGTGTACATTTAGTTAAGAACGGGAAATCGAGAAATTTTCAATCTAATTTTGGATGAACAGATGGACACAAGTGAATTTCCTTTTTGTCATTAATCCATACTTTCTATATACGCTATTTCTATCCAGAAAATTTAGGAAGTAATATCTAGGAAATGTCATTCTGCGAACCAGAAACAATATTTGCATACCCATTGTATGAAAATATTTCCTAAATATTTTTCAAAAAGTGGGGGGGGAGACAATTACACGGAATGTGAGGGAACAATATGTCCCACCCTAGAGTTCCGTTGTTCAGCATCTGCCAGTAAGTATTTGCAAGCCCGTGCCGCGATATGAAATATTTTAATTTTTGCTATCGTAAAAATGAATTTCCAATAAATATAGCTATTGAACGAAGGTAGCCTTGAAAGCGTTTGTAAGCTGCTGGTTGGTTATTAATTGATAGCTTCATAACATGTTTTAAAGCCTAGATATTATTTTTTTCATAAGATATAAATACATTTTGCATCATACACGGATCCGGAATTGTTTGGACGAACTTATAAATTATTGTTTGTAAAACCACATGAGCAACCAGAGCATAGAGCAATTTACACAAAAACATCATTGCTAACGCTATATATGACATTCTTCGCTCGCTAACGAACCGAGCAAGCTGGGCTAGAATTATTATTTAATTAGCTCCTTTGCTTGCCGTTTCAGCAACTTTGGGGTAGAAGATTTTTAACCATTGCCGATACGACATAATTAATGCACACTTGCATGTAAAATCATGTTTTAATTTATACGTTAATAACTAATGGTAGAAGCAATACAGCGACTTCATTAATAGTTTGTATATAATCGACCACCTCGCTGATTCCTCGTGCCTATGCCTATACGGCACTCGGTGATCGATCAGAAGCCAATGAACCTAACGTAAACCTCAAAAATATTTTACTGGACGTCTTTGATTATAAAAAGTAGCCTGCGACCTTTGTACAGCTGCGCTAGTCCTGACGGGATTAGGTTTCCAAACTTAGAAATACTAACATGCATATTCACCAAGCATTCCCGGGTTTAGAACCCAATCTTACAAACACCCATATTCAGTAAATAGGTTTGCTTCCTGCACTTCATGTGCATGGCCAATGGCAAGGCTGAAGAGTATTTAAACATTTTACCTGATCTGTTTGTGTGCATAATTCTTTTTTGACCGGATATCGTTCACGCGATCGGATGTCGTGCAGGGATCTCGGGGCGGTTATCGTAGACGTGACTGGTTTTCGAAGAATTCCCGTATGTAGTCATAATGTGTGGGTGCCCTTTTATAGGTGCAATCGGAGTAAGTTTTCTGAAATAACCTAACCTAACCTAATGATAATTCTCGTGTTGTCATTTTGCCATACGCTACTCGCTATTATTGAAATATATGTTATTCTCAGGTGTCCGTTTGTTTCCTTGGGTTTTAACACAATTTTCAGCTAATTCGACTTTTTCAGACCATAGCCAAAGCTACCAGATTTTTATTTCCAAAAAGTATTATCATTTACATAATTTCCGCTATTAACCACCCTATGATTTTGGCATTTTCCCTACCTGTGGATCTGTTTTCGGTGCTTTTAGAACTACAGTAAGAACTCTTTAAGACGGTCTCCCACGGGGATCAGTATTTTGGCCGTCTTATCGTTTGAACGTCTTACCGATAAACCGGTCAAGACTGTCTTATGTATTACTTACATGTAAATGCATAAAAGCCTGGGAAAAATTCTTACTAAAAAATGTACTTAAAGTGAAATCCTAATGATATCAGTAGGAATAGTTCATTCGTTTGAAGATCTTTTGCAATTTCCGATACTACGTTGCGACTTTTAATTGCGCATGAGAGTTGTTGAAAGTATGACCGTCTTATGGACCTGCATTTACCGCTAAACCAGACCGTCTTAAAGGGAAACCGGTTAAAAGGTGGTCTCCTTAATGTTAAGTAACTGAGGTTTTGCCGGGACTGTCAAATTTCACCGAGATAACCGAGAGGATAACCGTCTTAAGCGGAGGCCGTCTTAGAGAGTTTTTACTGTACTTGCACATAGGCGTCTGTACAGGTCATGTACGTACTTATAATCACTTTCTCCGCAAGCATTCTCGCACTTTTTACATAATTAGTACTTTGTAGTTATAACTAGTTATGCAATATTTAATTCATAATTTTCATAGCAAATTTAGAATAGCCTAGAATCCCTTCCCCAAAAGTAGGACAGATTCTACTTTTTTAAAATCCAAAATAGTAGAATCGGGGTCTGAAAATAAGTATGATTCTACTAAAAGTAGTATATCTGCCTGGCAGCATTAAACCATATAGCAGCAGCCATATTCACGATCATGGTTTGGGGAAAAATTATCATCTTACCTCTCGCGGTCTATAAACTTACTAGACTAGATATATTTCTACGCGTGCATTTTTTGTATTTTTTAATTAAAAGTGGATTGAATTGTACCTATAATTGATATTTGATTCAAACATGTTTTAAACAAAATTACAATAATTTGGTAAAACAATGTGCTATCATAGCCCTATCCCTATCCTATAAATACAAATTCGAGTATTCTAGGAATTCAAATTCTATAGCTACATAATAGTTGAGATTATATTCCCCCGAATGCAAGCGAGACCCAGATGATGAGTAATAGAATAAGAAATGAGATCAGGATGATGAGTCGTCAATCATCTCATCATCCTGATTTCCTGATTACTTTGCATTTTTGTATTTTGCATTGGCCGTGGCGCTGAGACTTGAATTGAGAATAAGTAGTGTCAGTGTCGTCATGCAAATGCAAAACAAATTCGAATATACACAACATTGAGCGTTTTACACGTACGCGAAATCGTTGCAAGCATTTATAATCTTTGCAGTTTTTTGATCGGATAAATTCTGTAATAATAATAATTAATTGGGAGAAAGTTTAAAAATTGATCGAATGTTTCAATACCTACCATATTATTTTTGCATTAATCTTTATTGTTATCACATATCATTCTGAAAGGAAATAACTGTGAGGGGTCGTGCGTAGTGCAAAAATAGCCATTTAAATCAGCGAATTTTTAGCAGTTAAAGTTAAAATTGCACTAGTAGACTTTAAGAGGAACGAATTTACAAAAATATCAGGCTTGAGATTGGAGGAGGGGTCGTTGAATCCTCTTACTCCTCTCTCCCCCGCCCCGCCGGCTTAGAAAAAGGAGGAGCCCGGGCGCATTCACACCATTGTTGACCTTGAGATTCTTTTGTAAGAAATGATTTTTTTTGGGAAGATCGTTGACTTGGGCTGATTAAATTGTATTTGAAGCAGGTAAGTAAGTAAGGTTTATGGATTTTTCTAATATATCTTTTTTATTTGTCAGATTATTACTTGTAACATTTTAAAGGGTGATTTGCACAGGAAATCAAATGGATTGAAAAACATTTGGGTCTTATGTAGCTTATGAACTTACGGGGGAAACTGGAATACTGGAACGTGTTGCTGAAGGAAATCAGGCATTTGATCTACATCTGGAAGTGAAAAATAATAATGGTCGGCGTGGGTGTATTAATGTAAGTTTCAGTTTACACCCTATGTCAGCCTATTGATGAAATGATGAACGATATGTGTCGTTCAGTTGCTGAAGAGCTTGAATTTACCAATAGTCTAAAGAATAAGTTTTCTAGATGACAAGTTTTAAAAAATGGATTTATTCCGGGTTCCAGTGACAACAAGGAAGAACAAGAGAGTAAAACTGAATCTTCGTTCAATTACCTCCGAATGGGAGAGTTATTACATGTGCCTGGGTTGGGTATTCTACGAGAAATATTTTATTGGAGGTATAAAATATCAACCAATTCAAATTGGGAAGAAGGCACAAGAGTTAGCAAAAAATACCTTCGTGAACGTGGTGGCAAAATCATCAGTCAGGCTCAGAAAATTCAGAAAGGGATGTTGGAAGATGCTGATGTAACCAAATGGGATGTGTCACTGCTCGCAAATGTACTCCAGAGGTTGGATTTTGAGGCTAAACTGGACAGTTTCAAGGAGGAAAATCGGTTAATCCAAAAGTTGGCAGATGTTCGGAATCAATATTCCCATCTTCCCAGTAGTTCGATACCAGTTAATGACTTCGGGACAATGTGGTCCAATGCTGAGAGTGCTTTGATTGGTTTGGGCGTGAGGAAGGAAGAAATTGATGGAATCAAGCAAAAGGTTATTGGGTTTGAGCGCTTAAGCGCAGAACAGTATGCCACTTTAAATCAGGTTCAAGCTAAAACGCTGCGGGAAGCTGGTGATGAAGCGCTTCGCGCAAATGACATCCGTCACGCTATTAATAGGTACAGCAACGCTTTGAAGTTGTACGGGATCTCTCCCATCGAACGTGGTATTTTGTTGGCCTCCCGTTGCACAGCTTACACAACTTTGCTTGAAAAGGCAAAGACTGAGGGAGAAAGTTTTGTAGAATATTTCAAATGTGCTTTAGAGGATGGAAAATCATCTCGAGATCATCGTCCAAGGTGGTGGGAAGTGTATTTTCGTATTGGGAGGGTATACCAAGCTGTGGAAGAGTGGGATGCGGCCATTGTGGCATATGACCATGCCATTCGTTTCAATCCCAAAGCTGTAGATGCTAGAAATTCCAGGGAAATTTGCAGATCTGCCGTTGGAAAGGACCAAGAACCGACGTATACTGTTGCATCCATGGAAAAACAGTTCGACAAACTGCATCTTGAAATAGGATTAGATATCAGCGAGAAGTCTATTGAACAACTAATGCAAGATTACTCGGCATCAACAGATCCAAAACGCGAGGCGGTGGGCTTAATATTTTTAGCACATCGATTGGCCGAAAGAATCGATGTTGAACCAGACTATGATACGGCTTCAAAACGTTTCGCCAAAGCGGCTGCACTTGGCAATGTGGAAGCTATCTACAATCTAGGATTATTGCACAAAAACGGTGCGGGAGTGACACGTGACCATGAGTTAGCTTATTCCATGTTTCATCAAGCGGCAAAATGGCCTGCAAGCGATCTCGTTGGAGTTGCCGAGGCTCAGTTTGCATTAGGAAGATGTTTTGAGGAAGGTTTAGGGAAAGTAATGGAAGGTGGTGACTACGAAGAAGCAGCTGAGTGGTATAAATGTTCGTCAGACAACGGTTTTGGCCCCGCTGCTAATAACTTAGCATTTTTCTATATGAATGGTCTTGGGGTAGAAAGAAATCCTGAACGAGCTTTGCATTATTGGAACTTAGCTGCCAACAGAGGTTTGGTTATTTTAATTTCTAATCATTAACCTTCCCGCTGTAAATTTTTAATATTTCGAATAATTTTATTCACAAAGGCGTGGATCTTGCAATGAATACGTTAGCATACTATTACCTGGAGGCTCGTGAATTGGAACAAGCTGAACTTTTGTTCCAACGGTCAGTAAAAGCTGGGAACATTAAATCTGTGATGAACAAGGATGTTTTTCAAAACTTGATTGCTGATGCTCGAAAAAAGGTTGATGATGATTCTGCCCCGAAACTGACTATAGAACAACTCCAAGATTTGCCTCAATTTCGTGCTCAAGTCGAAAATTGTCAGGAATTGAATTCCACGGCTAATAGCCCGAAGCGTATTCCTTCAATTTTGGTTAGTTACTGGTCAGGTGAACATGAAATCCGAGCCAAAGGAGATCAAGGTGTTATGTGGGCTAAGAGAATAGCGTCATCTATGGCTTGTTTCAAGAAATGTTTGAAAGTTTTTAACAAAATTGAAAATTCTTCACCCACGGTTTCCCTTGTAAGCGAGTTAATCCATACTTTAGGTAATTGTTTACGTGCCTCTGAAGTAATTGTTTACTTTTCACCACTACAATTGCAATATCTCCACGGTTGGGCCAAGGAGAACCTCCTTGGTGGAAATCCTCGGTTGCAGTTGAGTGCCCGCATTTGCCTAGCTCACTGCTTGTCAGTAGTAGAACCAACCACGTGTGTAGAGTTTGTGTCCGAACAAGTGAGAAAATTCAGTAAAGAAATATATTTCTGGCGTATTCTTGCCTCCATGCATGGACTCTTAGGTAACACCAACGAAGGTATTCAAGCTGCTTGTGAAGGTTTGCGGTTGTACCCTGCTGATGATGATCTACTGTTTTACAAAGCTCGATTGTTGAGACAAGCGTGGAATGGGAAAAATAAAACCAGTAGGGATGCTGCTATCGACGCTTACACAAACTTTATAGCCAATGCAATAAGTGAAGATCATTACAACCTTCCAGAATGCTATTACTCTTTGGCAGAAATCGAAATTTCTTCCACGGGACCCAATTCTCATTTAGCACAGTCGTACTTCCTGTCAGGCCGGCTAGCAGAAAGTAAACTTTTAAGTTGCTTTCTCCCGTATCAGTCAAAGACGAAACTCAACCTGGAAGCTATTCTCAGTTTGGACAATCATTTTGAAAAGAAAGTTAGTCAGGCAAAATTCGAAGCTGCCAACCCGACCACTAAAGGAAGTCACGGCTCATGTGAAATGGTATGATTTAAAACTTTCTTGATTTTCAGAAAAGTCCTTAACTTGTTACTATAGTAAATAGCGAAAGTCGACACGTAATTACATATTGTTATCACATGTAACATGTAACTCCTACCTAACTCCTATTCCTATTATTTATTGGCATTTTTCATTGTAAGTATTAAGTAAGACTCCAAGCGCATTCGGTAATTAATTCGATTGAATTTTTCCAGAAGTCTAAGTTTACAAGCCGAGCTCCGACAAAGAGCGAGACGACTAAGAAATGCTTCAATCTACAAAAGCATCCCAGAAGAGTAGAGGTAGTGTTGTCCCACAGGACAATGTTGGATTTACTACGTAGGGATACCCAAGCACTTGGAATAGGGAGACTTGCTCCGGCGAAAAACCAAAGTTCAAGCAGGTTGCAGTTGACGGGGCTAAAAGGGATAACTCTAAAAGATATGAACCCTAGTGGCGATCATGTTTATGAAGGTTATGTCATCAACTTGACGATAATGGAAGACTGTATTTTTGGCTCCTTCCCTTGTATAAACACGGTTGTAAAAGATGAGAACCATGATTTTCAATACTGTTTCTTCTACAACCTAAATCGCGAAGATGCGGTTGTCAAGAAAAATCTTACTTTCGGTTCGAAGATCAGTGTGGTTAACCCGTATATGCAAATGACCGTAGACGGTGAAAAAGGGATTAAAATCGATAATCCCAAAAGCATTTTTTATCACGGATCTGGCCTGGATGAAACTGTATGCAGATTTTGCTGGGCTCCAAAACCGCTCCTGAAATGTACTCGATGTAAACGGGCTCTTTATTGTGACAAAGTGTGTCAGAAAGAAGACTGGGATTTGCTCAAGCATAAATTGATCTGCGTTCCGTAAATTTTGCATTTTTCGTATAAGTGAGTTATTGCATCAAAGGCTGATTGATGAAAGCATTTCGATATCCTAAAGTCCTAACCTATCCATTTCATTTGATTAGTTGTATTCGATTAGTTGTTCTGCTTAAGATTACGTTTGTCATTTACAGTTCGCGTTTCGGTAAATAAATATTTATTGAGTCATAAAATAATTTGAAGCAGTAATAATTATTTCTAACACAGGCTTTATTTCCAATCGACCATTTCACGCTTATTCTTGCTAATTTGTGATTGTGAAGCTGCTTTTACTGGTTGTAGATATTTTTCAATATCTACAACCAGTGTCATCTACTGGGATTCAATTTCGGAATTAAAAAAAACGTAACCTACAAATAAAATTGCAATTCAGCCTTAAATTCGTATCGCTGTATCTTAAATTCGTAAATTTACATAATGTAAATAGTTAGTTAAGTGGAATAGAAGATTTGGATACCCGAGTTTCGGATTTCTTTCATTTTGGGTACTAAACGAGTTACAATTCAAGAGATTTGGATGAGATTGTAGTTGGGTTTTCTATTTTAGTTTTTCATTAAATTTTATTATGTAGTGTAATTATCTCAACTTTATTTTATTATTCATTTTAAATACCGTACATTGATATGAACACTTGAAAAATTAAATAAATTCATATTAATTATTGGAGTTCTAAAAAACCCCAGGAATAATTTTGCGTAACGTTATGTGTTTTTAAATAGTGAAATCTGTAATATGTACTTTCATACCAAATAAATGCGGGTAATATTTGCTGTTGTAAAAGCTTTAATATAAACAGTATTTTTCACTCTTGGTTTTCCATGGCCGCCCGTCTGTTCCGGAGAGTTCCAAAACTAAAACGGAAAAAGGCTTGGGTGTCTATTTCCGGCAAAGTAAGCGCGATGGTACGGCTGTAGATGTAGAGTTATTTTAGGGTTAATCATCATGGGATTCGAAATGTTAGGAGGTGCAGCGAGAGAAGGCACAGGGATAATTTTCTTTCTACAAAAAATGAGAAAAACCTTGCAACTATTTTAATAAAGTTGATATTTACAGGCCGAGACTTAAAAATAAATTAATAGCACTGCCAAAAGAAAATTCGCCAATAAAGTAAAGAACATTCCAGAAAAATATGTATAGATCAGATGAAAATAACTGAGAAAGGCATTTCATTGACTTTTAATACAGGCAGGTACAATAAATCTTTATTTGCTTGCAATGCTTATAAATATCACGGCAGGTCAACTCAAGATTCACTCCAACAACCACCTAAACCTCAGCTATTCATTCACTAAACTAATTTAATTTAGCTAATGGAGTAACAGAAATACTATAGAATTATGGAATGCAACTTGTGATTACAAACTTTCCGGATAGTACGAGATCCTAAGTGCTGTGTCCATATAGGTCCATTGAGGACGATTATGAATTCATTTTTAGTGTTCTCGAACTAAATTACCTATTGTAAAATACACTTTAGCGACCGTTTTACTGATGGGAGACCAGTCTTATTGTACTGAATCAGGAATAAAACGTAAATAAAGTCAAATGAAATGAAATGAAATTTTATTATTGGACAGTGTACTTCATATCAGCTATAGGTAAAAAAAAATGTAATCTTATAATGTGGCTGAGGATTACTGCTGCATATAGGCTATAGTTATACCTTCACAGGAAAGCTGCTGACGACCTCCGCTGCAGTTTCTCGCTCAATATTCCTCGTGCAGACTATATAAGCTTACAAAAACTACACACATGTAGCCATCACGGTGGTGTGAACAGATTAATTGGGACTGGAACTTGGAAGGAAAATAATCTATGGAACGACATGAGCTAATCGCAAATTGTTTTTGACGACAGTTAATTCCACTCATGCATTCATTTGCTTTCAAGAATCCCCTCCCTGATTTCGTTAATATCCAAAATGAATATGAAAAATGCTATATCCGGAGACCATTTCCCTGACCCGCCCCTGATAACAGAAAACTCAGCGAAATGGAGACAGAATTTTTAGTTGAATTTTCTACAATACCCTGAGCAACAAGGCCCAGAACCAATGTTTTTTTGGCATTTTTATGTAAATGTTAAACTAAATGTTATAATAATAGATGTAGGCCACCCCACAAGCTAAAAAAAGCTTGTAAAATATCAGATAAGAGTAGATATTTAATGCGAAAATCCAGTTGTTGGGGTTTAGTTTCCTTAAAAATCTATATAAGATTTTGTAAAAAAAACATTTTCCGGGGTGTGTCATAATGTCACCCAGAAATCCAGAGGTACAAAAATGGCAAATTCAAAATTGCCGCCAGCCAGTATGAAATCCGCCACTTAGAACAGACAGTACAAAACCTTCCGACACATAAAATTGATCTGAAAGAAGTTAGAAAAATTCCTTAAAATATTCAAATCTTTTATATTTATTTGCTGGCGTTCACACACACCCATGCGATCAGCCACTCGCATTCTTCCCTTTTTTACTAATTGTAAGTAAATATCTTCGGGTCTGAATAATTCAAAATGTAGTGCAAATTGACATTTCAAATTCAAAAATGCCCCAAATTGACCGACTCATATTTTTGGGTTTATTTACATTAAATTCCTTTCTCGAATAATAATAATTACTCCAACATCGAATTTCCACGGTTGGCGTCTATTCACATTCTAACAATAAGATCCAAAGAGTACAAGGGAATCCGCAGTTCCAGCCATTGTATTGTACCAATTGCTGTCTGACGTAATATTGCAACCATGCAAAGAGGAGGCATTGCCACCTGGTGCATAACATGTGCTTGATTTCGCGATGGGGTTAGAGTTATAGATTGATTTATGTTGTACATTGCACATATACTTAATCGTTCGTCACGATGAATTTTAAATTTGATGAGATTTTATTTTTAATTTAATATTCTTCATGGATGAGTGCCTTCCAAGTGAATTAACGCAGGTATTTGCACTATTCAAGCCGTAAAAATTCCTGATTGACCTATGTGACTGAATCATATGCAACGGTAACGGTGCTCTGGTCACGCTTTCCCCATTCCTTCTTTAGGCTTTGATGTGCTGAAAAAAACCTCTGCCAGCAGAGATATCAAATATCAACAATGGAACTCATTGACAACATTTATTGCATATGTGCAGGTGGGACTGTGCGCTGCACAAAACGGTACAAAGGAGAAAAGTCAGGAAACTTGGATAGTATCACAGTTGTTGTGTGAATATGCTATTTGTGATTTAAACTTCTTTTGCAAAAGACTAGCAAAACAATTAATGCAAATTGCAACGCATCTTTAGATCAGGAGTAATTCGAGGATGTGTTATGTCGAGAAAGCCATAATTCAATTCTTATTGCTGTTTCTATATTCATGAATGGAAAGATGTAATTTTACAATAGGTGCACTTAGGGTTCGACGTTGTATGCTTATACATATATGTCGGTTTATATCCGATGATGCCTTGAACACAAAGAGGGTTCGGTGGGTTGTAACGTAATTATTATAGTGGGATTTTTATATCGTCAAAATAAACCAGCACAGCTACACCTAAATAGCATGAGAATTTTGTAGGGACCAAGGGAGGACATGATCGCACTATTATTCTTACCATGAACTTGATTTGTGCCGGAAGGACGAATTTTTTACGATCCATTCTCCTATTCCTTCTTTTTAATCATTAAGTTGAGAGTAGGTTTAGGAAAGATAGAATACGGGGAGCTCAGATTAGGATTGGGGCTTAATAAAATCTTATATAAAAGGTGAGTGATCCAAACTCCCGAATTAGTCTTCCATGTGTCTTGTTAAAGAAAAGTTCACTGGTTGGCACATTGACATTGGAATTGTAAACCCCATTTCATAATCATTCATAACCCTCTGAAGTAAAACCCGTAAACATTGTCCAACATGGAATTGAAAAATATCTTGCTAGTGCTTCTTTGGTGTATCAGTATTACAGGTCGAGTAGGGTCCATTCATTTTAAAACGAAAATTCATGATAGCTTGACCCTTTCCCTAAACATCACCAGTACTCTTGGGCCCAACGTAAATGCTTCGGAGAAAGCAGATCCATTTGTGGGGAATGAGGATGGAGCTACGGGAGAGCAGATTCCAGTAAATAACTTAATTCTATTGAACTTTCTCAATGATATTTTATAGAGAGTTTTTTTAAACTGGCCAAGCAGTTTGACATTGGAATGTTTTAATTTCTATAAACTGTGTTTTTGGTTCTGCAGCGCTTATCTAAAATGGAGGAATCCATGGAGGCGATGAAGGTGGCAATCGGACCGGTAGCTGCCCATTTGGCGACTATTTTAGCTGCAGTTTTAGCTTCTAGTCTAAGCCCCATTCTTAAACCATTCTTGCTCGGTTTTGTGGTTCCTATCTGTGACCATTTAAAACACAAGGAATTTTCCCAGGGAACTACCTTTGATAGTATGGACGGTCTATCAAATAAATTGGATTTGGATGACGACGATTTTACTACGTAAGTTACTCATTTTTTTATTCATGGCGTTTTGAGCGTTTAAACCTTTCATTGCCTTTAAAAAAAATAGAAGCCACATCATTTATACATATTAGAATCATAGAGTAAGTCCACGGGGAATATGTAAGCCCAAAACATCATATTTTTCAAAGTCATTTTCAGCAAAAGTAGCGGTGTGCTGGGTTTCGTAAGCAACGGCGTTGGAATTTTTCTAATAGGTTAAGCTGCCACGGAATTATTGCCAAAAACGCCATTTTTTGTATTTAAAGTTGTATCTCCGGGACTAATGGGGCGATTTTACTCATTTATAAACTAATATGTTCAGAAATAATTTTTCAGTGCAGCATTTCACCGTTTTTGGAAATGTTGAAAAATGGCTGAATTATAAGGGATAGAGTAGAAATAAGTTTCGAACTATGTTGCTTATTAAAATGCGGTAGAGCCTGAATCTGCAACTTACTTCTACTCTGTCCCCTACATTTCAGCCATTTTTCGACATTTCCAAAAACGGTGAAATGCTGCACTAAAAAATTATTTCTGGACATAGTTCATAAATGAGTCACATCGCCCGATTAGTCCCAGAGATACAACCTTAAATACAAAAAATGGCGTTCTTGGCCATAATTCCGTAACAGCTTAACCTTAACCTATTAGAAAAATTCCAACCGCGTAGCTTATAACACCCAGCCTACGTTACCTTTGCTGAAAATGACAAATTTGAAAAAATCTGATGTTTTGGGCTTACATATTCCCCGTGGACTTACTCATAGTAAAATTATTAAATAATAAATTATTAGCTAGAAGGTTCATTTTGAGGGTAGCTGTTTTACTGTTTTATATGGGATTTAATTTCATGTTCTGCGAGTCCCTGCGAGTGTCCTCGCAGGGGTGGACTCATTGTTTCTAATTATTCAAATCAGCTGTAATTTTGTTCAATAGAATTTGTTGGTAATTCATGATACATCTATATGTATTCCTAAAATATTAATGTAATAATTTATTTGGTGAATCTAGAGTTGAGAATGACGACCCTTTGGGATTAGGACCGCAACCTCCAATCTCCTTAAAGTTCCGGGAAGTTCCCGTCACCGAGTTCCCCACGGTCGTAGCCGATGCCTTCAAGAAGTTGCTCAAGATTCGCAAAGCGATAAAGAAAACCTTAAAGGAAGAATTCAACGATCCGAATGTAGTGGAAGTCCACGATCCTTTATTGCCGGAGTAAGCCTAATATTTGGGACTGCAGAGTAGTGGTTATACCTACTATAAAATTATTATTTATTTATGCGCAAGCTCCGCATGATTTCCAGTGAATTGATTTATAAATGTATCGTAGAATTGAGTTAAAAATAATAAATTATTTACGAAAGAAACCGTGTAAAAAGTGACACATAGGTGATGACAAGAAAGCTTTTATAGAATGTACAACATTTTATACTGTTTATATCCCGATATGGAAACACATGAACGGTTGATGTATAGGAGGAATCTCGTAAACTTATAAAACATGTGTTGCAAATTGCACAGCTCAATTTTACATGCTTCTTTTTATTGTAACAGAAACAAAATATGGTTCATATGATGACATTATCAGTGGACAGGCAAGTTTTAGTTATCTGAAAGGTGCTAGAAAAAAGGCATTAGGTGTAATATAGAATGAACGAAGACGAGAAAAACATTGATTTTTTCTAACTTCCCTATACTTATTACTATCTTGGCAACCAGCATAAATCTGTTTGAATTAATAAAGAACAGGACGGGATGATTAACTTGGTTAAAGATCGAAACATTGGATTCCATGTAAATACGACGACTCGTGACGAGCGTTTAAGTTCTAGTGACACAGAAATTGATCTTTCAGTTCACGTATTGGTGCAGTAAACAATACAGGAGAGCAAGGCAAGGGTTCGTAAATGACTTGTCGCATAATTTCATATAGAATTCATCGTACGCCTAACTAAGCACTGATTTTAATGTAAAGGCGTAAATTGCCGGCAAGCGTGTGTGTTTGTGTGCAGTAAAAGTTAATACAGGTTCTCTTGCTCTTTCTGCCCTCACGATAACTAACTATACCACTTGAGAGCAAGGATGGGTCCTCCTATGAAGAACATCTTGACAGGATCAAGTTCCACGAGCATGATGCACCTGTTGTCGCGCCTATACAAGTACCACAAGATGATGACTACCGGCATGACGACTCGAACATAGAAGGAACTTTCTATGCGCTCCAATTTGTCCCGGTACATTAGCATTATAGAGGAACCCTAAACCTTAATGATTCAATGTGCTAGTAAAATCAGAGTTGATCTTAAGCTTTTAATTAGCACCTCCCTGATAAGCATGCCCATGGAGCCAAAAGCAGTTGGAGCTTTCAAAAGAACCAGTTTAAAGCTTAAATGGTCAAAACTAATTATCATAAGGCAAAATGAGCTAAATAGGAACCCTTTGAATGTAGAAATATCTTCGGGTTTATTATATCGTTGCTTTCCATCTCACGTCAATAAATTACACGCACATTTCTATTCAGGTATACATACGTCTCTTTTAAAAATACAGAAATAAATTTTAAAAATATATAAATGAACTTTAACAAGCCTAAAGACTCTCCGGCATTTGAATTACTTTTTACAAAGTCATCTTGGAGTAAATTTGGGCATGGGTTTGGAATCTTTTCAGTCTCTTCTATACCTGAAACTACAAATTCATATATATATATAAAAAAGAATTGATTCTATAGGTTCACTTTGGTTCGATAAAATTAAAATCCTTCATCGACATTGGGTCCCACTTGGAAACAATTATTAACGTGTGAAAATAGCACTTTCGCGAAAAATAAGGATACACTTTAATTGCAACGGTACAAACCATAATAGTATTATCCTTAAGTAATGAAAACCATAGTGGAAGTGAGAGACAAATTGTTTGAACTCACCTATAAATAATTATTTTAGAACTCTTTGCCTTCCTTTCGTCTCCTCCGGCGCTGAGCTGCATTAGAATCACTATTGGTTTCCACTTCCAACATTTTAGAGAGAAACTTGAGAATCCCAGGATCGGATAAATACTCAGTGACCTTGGACCTTGCAGTAACGACCTCCGTTGGAGGATTTCGGATGTACATGTAGACAAGAACGGCAAGGAAACCCAGGGATGTAACGACAAAAAGCGCAGCCCATGTTAGAATCTTGTATTCTTTGTAGAAGACTTCAAATCTATCCATGATTGTGTCAGTAGATTGAGTCTGAAGATCGTGTTCACCCTTGTACAGCTGTGGCGGAGGATGATTATTCTTCGGAGGACTTGGACTGTAATGTTGATGTTGGTGGTGAGGAGTTGGATACTTGTCTTGACCCAATGATGGTTCTGGACGCTGAAAATGTTGTGGCTGGTGAATAGGGTGATGCCAATATGGACCAAAGCCTGGTTTTACATAATGGGATTCTGGGCCACGATTACTATGAAAATTACCATGGTCGTTATTCCCATTTGTGTTGTAATGGAATTCCTTGTGAGGCTGATGTTTAGCCTCATGATTTTTGTATTCATAATGCAAGGCTTGGTTTGTAGGTTGAGATGAACCGAATAGATAATAATTTTGGTCGTAGTAACTGTGTAGCTTTGGCCGGGTTTTCTCTGGTTTATAATTTGACTTGGCATTATGATAATTATGGTTTGGGTTCTGAATCTGACTTTGAAATTCATCCGATAGATGAGTTGCTGGTGTGCTTGAAGTTGGGGCTGTTTGGGGAGTCTCTGAACCTTGGTCTTGATTTTCATATTCAGCTGGGTATTGATTCACAATCTCAGTCACTTCATATTGATGATCCTCTTCAGCAATTTGGTCCTCCAAAGTATTGATGTAATTAAAATGGCCAGCGGATCTCTGTTTTGATTCATCTCCTCCCGAGCCTCCTTTCGTCTTCTTGGATTTAATTTGCTCAATATTTTCACTCGCAGATCGACCTTCTACAGCTCCTCTCTCAGATATCGACTCACCAGAAAATATTGCACTCAAGTCACTTCTACCTTCTTTAATTGCAGTAATTGGTTCCGGATCCGTTTCGTCCACTTCCTTCTTATCATTCATAGAGAGGACCTCATTTGGGGTGATGCGGGACCTCGTCGATCTCTGATTGATAAGTTCTAATTGAGCTTTGACATCATTATTTAAATTCACTCCTGAAATCATTGGCTCAACTTTATTTTTATTATTATTGTTAATAAGCGTAAGCTTTTCATCTGAATTCATCCGATGATTGGATAAATTATCTTGATTGTCCTGCTGCGGGACAAATCCAACATTGGACAATTTCTTGGGTCTGGGTTTTCCGCGTTGGCTTGAGGGCTTTGTCGGGAGAGAAATCTCCGTTTGAAGTACATGGAGTGGATGCATGGTCGGTTTAACCGTTGTTGTCTCATTCTGCGTCCCTTGACCTGAAGACTTACTCAAAGGGGAATTTATTGGTCGGTACAAAGCTTGGCGTGACCGAGGTTTCACTCCTCGGGAACTATTCGAATTGACGTTAGTTAATCTAATATTGCTATTCTTAAGACTATTTCTATTGACTGGAGACACTAAGGAATGTCTTCTTATATTGGGATTTATAATATTATGGCTATGATTTCCCCTTCGGTTCACAGGGCCTGCTTTAAAGTGAGTCGAGGAGTATGACATAGAGATGGTGACGTGTTGCTCTTGCGGAGACTCGGATGAGGAGGAAAGGACGGAGTCATGACCTGAAGCTGTCACTGCCAATGGTAGATGTAATAAATTTATGAGAACTAATACTTGAATGAGAAGTAATCTTCGGGATGGTTGAGAGAATCTCCGCCATTGCCAAGGAGGTAGTGATTGATTTAGACTCCAAGCTTGGAATAATCTTTTGATTGTAATCATCATTGTATTTATTCAGCACAGCTTTGTCTGCAATTTCACATCAAACATAAGAGTCACCATTAATTTCATCATCAAATCTCTCACCATAACTTCACTCTATGTTACACGCTTATAGAGTTGATATTTACTCTACCATTAAACACCACCTGAGAAGTTTCCTCCTAACTTTTACACGTATAATATTATACATTTAATATCCTCTTTCAGACTCTCTTCTAGACTCTTTCAGTCCATAAACGAATCCGTAATTTTTAACAGTCTCCTTACACCATTGCCCCAATACATGTAAATTTTACCCCATAGGTAATATAACTATATGTACGTTCACCTATCTACACAGTTACAATTATCATATATAGTTCCCTCCATTAAATTCAGATGAAAAACTAAACTCTCAAGAGTCTATGAAGGGAGGAAGATGGTATTTCATTATTTCTTGACTCACTCACTCAGCTTCTCATCAGGATAACTTGTCTAATGTAAGATGTAAACTGAAGTCAAGATAAATACCACCAGCGGTGTTTTCCATCCTTGTAAATAAAATACTAATAATTTATGACATCAAACCGATTCAATGCATAAAACCACCATGAACTAAAATAATAATACTGTTGTTTGTTCAATTGAAAACCGGCAATCTAAACCATGGAGTATAACAATTTACTAAATAACAATGAACTGAATTCTTGAATAGACTAATAGACGTGAGGTGAGTTTTTTTTCACAGTGGTTAAACCATCTCTTTGGTTTCCTCCTGTTTCGCTTGGACAAATCCTATATACCATATGCTGAACCGTGCATGGCAGACGTCCATTTTTTTCTAAGTGGAACGAAAAAGTTATTGCTCACAACCATTTTTATGTATGAGTTGTCTTAAATAGATAGTAAATCGTACGGAGGAAACTATTTAAGACCATCAATAGTGTCACATGACAAATAATTGACAGCACCGAGACATTACTGTTGATGAGGACGAGTGGAACTCCTAATTTCCCTCCTGTGAGGTTTTCATCCTCCTACATTATCCTACTAAAAGACCATTAAAACCAATGAAAAAATTGAAATAAATATTAATGTTGGTAAATAATGGTAATGTAAATGGCAATGAAAATAAATAGTAGTAGATACCAGTACACAAATGGTACTCAAAGTAATTATCAGAAAAAATTATGACTTGGTTTGTCTCTTTAAGTAAATAATATAATTTACCTCAAGACACCTTTAAAATGATTGTGTGCATTCATTATACACAAACGTCAGGTATCCTTAACATATTCTGCACATCCTTTGCGTATATGTGATGTGATGTACCTTTTATTTATGATTTTACTTACAATTAGCCCGAGAGAAGCTAAGGTGTGAAGTTCAGGTTGAAGATTTACTACAAAAAGTTACATACATGAGCACATAAATGTAGGGTAGGAAATACAGTGAATACAGTCCTTGCCTAGTGCAAAGAAATGCATGGTTGATGTAAAAAAAACCAGTAAGTAAATTATTATAGTTAATGATAATGAGCATGTGTGCTGTATGTATATAAACAAAGTACTTAGGAATAATAATGGAAGATACTTTAATGCAATGACACAAAAATGATGGATACATGAAAGCCGAAAGTATTTTTTTCAGCGGTGCTTTTAAGTGTATGTATAATACTCATAAATGGGAATACAAATTATGGATCTGAAGTGTGAGAGCTGAACAATAACTATAGGACCAGAACTTGTAGTACTGAATTATGAGAGCTGAAAATAGAAGAGCCAGGAGCCAAAAAAAAATGGTGAAGGTAAAATAATTGTATGGAATTAAGGGCTGAAAATACATGTTCTCACGTAGATACTTTGATGAGATTAAATAAAAATACTACGGTTTATGAAGGTGATATAGTTAATAAAGTAACTGACTTTTGGACTTGGGCTAGAGTAAAATCAAGATAAATATTATAAGTTAATATGTAATGAGCTAGCATGTTAAAAAAAGTTATGGTTTTTCCATGAGAGCAGTCACTGAATTTGGTTAGTAGGTTATGAATGAATGTGAGGTTTAGGGTTATGTCGCACATTACTCTCTTCAAGCATATATGAGATAGAGAAAAAACTGCGGAAAGAGAGAGAGAGAGAGAGAGAGAAAGATGTGCTGCTCCACGTATTGTACATTATATACGCTTCCTCCGCCATACATACGCTCCTGTATGCTCAAACCTATAGACATAAGTATATGGGAAAAAGTGTTACAAACTCTCAAAGTACTTTTTTTTATGTATTACATATTTTCAGTTCACACAGTAGTTACGCTATACGCCAGAAATAATCAAAACTAAATAGTGTTACGATTTTCCGCATTGTTTTTTCCCTTAGCTCTAATGTCTACGAGGCTTTAAACTTCTTGTTCTCCTTTTTTTGATGTAATGTAAAGGTTTAGTATATATTTCCGTTTCCTATTCAACTACTTACTTACAACAGAGACAATTCCTATAGCTTTTAGCTGTATTTTCTATATCTATGAAAAGGTGTCATCATTTATTACCATAAAGGTATGTCATTGTTTTCCCATACAGAATTAAACACTCCCTATCCCTCGAGTGTCCAAAACTTCTTCAGAACCATTATGTATTTATGAAATAAATGAACGATAAAAAACTTTGAATGTCACCGTAAATGGTGTAAAACGACCAGACCTGAGGTTCTCCACTTATTTCAGTTAGAATAATAAAAATACTAAGAAGACGACAGAACTCCCAGGAATTCAAAAGTGGATGTTCTAAAATGTTACTTTTTTTTAGCATTTGGAGTAATTAAAAGTTAGAATAAAAAGATACTTGAGAATTTTAAAATTCCACTTAAGAAAGGCATACAAAACTATAAGGAAATATTTTTACAGAGAAAGGTTGGAGCAAAGTGCTGAAAGGACAAGGAGGAAAGGAACCATAGGCTTTATGTTGAAGTACATGTTATTGACATTTAGTGTAACATGTCATTTATAATGACGTAGGTTGATGCGCTAGGCTTGATTTTGAGTCTGGTAAATTATCTCAATGATAATCTTTGTTTACTTAACACAATTTTGTGAGATGAGTATCAAGGTCAGACTGATATACTCTCAAGTCACTGCATTTTCCCACTCTTCTCTTAGGAAAAGAGAGAAGGTGCATTATTTTCTTGGAATTATATTATCTCTCCATTGTGTGTATGCACAATGTGCAGTTAAAATATTTGGAGGAATGTTTTTTGAATAAACTTGAATTGAAATGCACAATTTTGAAGTTGGTAATTTAGGTGTGTAAAGTTTTAGGGAAATAACTTTTTGAGATTCTTGGTAAGAATCTCGACTGACTCACTCTGAATATGAGAGGATAAAGGGAAAAGATGCTTCTTGCATTTTTCCTTCCTTACCCTAATAAATCAATAGAATGTAAAAACAAGAGAATTTACAGCTTTTACTACTCATTGTAAAAATTTGTAGCATTGTACTTGGTTGACCTTAGGTACATAGAAAATATGTATATAGTTATGTACACCGTTTCTGAAGAAGAGTTCAAGGAAGGAGAGTGAAAATGCATAAAAGAAAAACACTGAGAAAATCTTGTGAGACTAACCTATAAGTATGTGATAGAAATTGAAGAAGAGTTTGTCAACAAAACTCAACCTGGTTTGGTAACTTATCCTCTCTCACGTACGTTATCCGTTCATGTAGACACATCCATGATGCTTCCATTAACATTCATATATATGATCTTGAAACAAAATCTTTTGAAAAAAAAGTAGTTGTAGTAGCTCTATAATACATGAGTTTGTTAAAAGCAAGTTTCTACAGAAAGTAAATTTATTGGTAGCTCACTGTCATCAATGGCACATTCACTTCCATTGCTCAACCACATTGATGACTAGTTACAGCGATTGAATTATAATGGCGTGTACCTGACTTCAAATGAATGTATATTTCTCAGCATATAAGCACCCATTGATAATTATGTATCCACCAAAATCTATAGGAATCTCAAGCATGACAACGGGGCGAATACATTTTTATTAATTGAGGCTAAGGGTTTTCTTGTAAAAACCATGAAAATGTTCTCGTTTTTCATATAATCTCAACTCAACTGCAACGATCTATCTCCTTAGTACGTTTTTTTTACCTGAGGGATTTCCCTACATTTTAGGTGCATTCTTCGGGTGCATACAATTTGACGTTAGATTTATACTCACACCTGCATTTTTTCAAGGGCACTGTCAGATGATTTGATGGGAACACTTTAAACCTAAACAATTTCAATTTAATAGCTATTATTGTTGATCGATTTGGTAAGGTCAGTAAAGTAAGATAGAAAAAAAGAGCTACACGCATAAAATAATAATTCACACTTGAGAAAGCTCTTTGATCGGTTTAACATTGTGCTCATCATCTTTAAAGATAATGCCTTCGTGAATTCCTCCCTCCTCACTGACTTTCAATGGACTACCCATATACAGAGACTACAAGGCAACTCATCATATGTGGAAATGCTCCTTGAAAATAAAAGACCGTGTCTATACAAAGAATACATGTATTTAAAATTGTAGTAGTAACGTGTCCGTCAATTGAAACAAATGAAAGCAAGTAAGAGTGCACTCCGTAAGCCATCATCATCCTCATCTTCACGGAAGCTCATACAATGTACAGGACTATGTACGCATATTCCATTGCATACACAGACATAATTGTAAAACTACTTTACAATAATATGATGTATATGTAGGTAAACTTATGAAGGACTACAATGCCAGTAATTTTTTGGCAACTGCAGCCACTGAGATAGTTAATGCTTGGTAGAATTTCCATCTCTACAACGTTATGACAGCCCATACATCCTGATATACTTTATAGATGCTTATTTTTTTCCACTATTTTTATTCCAACGTATATGCAGTTACGTATCTATGCAATGCAACCACAAAGTCAAGGGTAATATTATATTGTTGAGGAGATGGAATGAGAGAGAGAGAAAGAAAAAAAGAGGAAGATAACCTGGAAATGAAATCGAGCGATAAGCCCTGTTTTTCTAAATTTTTTGGCTAACTATCATTATTTTTATATTTGAACTCATTGGAAATCATTTTTATCTGCTATCTATGCGTGTAAATGGTTCAATAGAATGATGACGGTAAACTTTGTTATTGGTTTGTGAAAACCATATTTTTATGGACGAATCAACCTCAACACTCCTTTCAGGGGGAAAACATTTCAAGAGTAAATTGGCATCATTGAAAACTTTAAAAGAGAAGATGAAAAAGTTCTCTTCCTTTATTTTCTTTCCTCATATAAATTTACTACACATATCTCCCTTGTAACAGAATACCCTTGTATTTGACAAGATTGCTGATACATACAAATGATAGTTAACTATGTAGTTTCTCCTCACGGTACTTTTTCCCCGTGAAAAAATTACACAGATTTCATGAATGATATGAAATGACAAAACTCCCTATCTTTTGACATTATCTATATAGTATACGTGATAATGAAGCTTAAGTTTTCTCTCTCCTACCCCCACACGGACGTTTCCAACCGGACGAAGAAAAATGAAGATTTGGTCATTTGTCATAACAGTGCAGTAGACGCGTCTGCAGAAATCCCCAACACCGCACTATTGTAATAGCTATAATTGCCCTGTCAAAACTAAACTAATAAGCCACAAATGAATCCTGTATGTAAACCAAAGTAATTATCCCTAGAGTAACCTATATATACTAGATCATCAATACTATATACAAATAACCTTAAGGGCCTGGAAATTAGCTGACAGAGCTGACAGTCCGACCATGTATCATTATGACATTACTTTGCATTAAAGTTATTTACAATGAATACTTATAGAAATGTGAAGACACATTTTCACTTCCATTTCCACCTACACATATTTACAATAGAGACGATGAGACTCCTTAAATTACAAGTAACAAGACTCCTTATTTAAAGAAACAGAAACAAGAATCCTTAGGTTTCTTTTTTTATGCATACACAAAACCTGACTCATAAAAATTCACGCTATAAATAAACAAAATTAAGGAAAAGTGAATTCCCTTTTTACCTTTTATTGAAATTAACTGGAGCTATACAAGACATTTATTTTTAAGCTTGTTATTGTTACTTCATTTGCATAGGATACGTTGGACATTAAAATGCATTTTAAAAATGTCTTTTACTACCTCACCGGGTCAGTTTATGAATGGAAACTAAACTTGAATGACAATATTTCGCCTACAAATACACACACACATATATATATATATATATATATATATATTCATGTACATATTATTTTGAGCCAGACCAGTTCTATGTAAGTACAGATCCTTATTATTGTAATTCAACTTGTTATATCCTTTTACCACATGATGAGTTTCTAATATACGTTTATAAAAATAGAATATACGTGTGTAGTTACACACACACTTACGTGATATAAGAAATCCAGAATAAATCCGTGAAGCAAAAAATTGTTTAAAAAATTACACATCATTCCTCCCACTAAACGTACATATGGAGGATTCTGCTTGTGCCCATGGATATGGGATTTAAAATAAGCACATTATAATTTAAACACACTATATATTTAAACATTTGAAAATAAATAAATAATTTCTTTCAATATAGGCACACACCACCACACTCTTATTATATTTCCTTATTACATGGCAAAAATCAGCTGTTGAAACGCACTTAAGCCGGGAAAACTAATTTTGAAAACGTTTTTGTCGTAATAGAAGACGCGGGGCTCTATAATATAGGTTTAAATTGTATAGAAGAAACTAGGAGTTCTCGAGTGAGTGAGTGAAAATGTGTTAAAAATTGAAAACGGAATAAATGAGAACTTGTGAACAAGAACAATGTGTATGAATTATTGATAGAGCTGAAGACAGGGGAGGTTAGTTGATTATAAACGTTTGGAGGAAACTGAAAACACATGAGAGCTCGAGTCTCTTTCCTCCAACTTGATCCTAATAGTAATGTAAATAGTAGAAAAGTTGAGAGTTGATGAATCTAGTTTGAATGCCAAGGGATTTATTAAAAGGGGAAGCGTGTGTGTGTGTGTGTGTGTGTGTGTGTGTGTGGATGTGATAGTTTCTCAGGATATATTCTGATAGCAATGTAAAGTGTGTATAGTAGACTGGTGGATGAAGTTTATAGTAATGAGCGTGGCATGGCTTTAACAAATGTTTTCCCCATATTATTGTCTCGATTGCCGCACTTTTTCTTGAGGTACATGTATATATCGTATAGGTTCTTGTAGGAGCAGGAGAAGTCTCATCGTAGTATCTTGTGTTGTGTCTCCTATGCTTTTTTACCTTGGCATGTTGGCATTATTTTATCCTCATACATGTGAGGAGGAAGGGGGAGAAGAAGCTCAAGAGGAACCTCAAGACTTCTTCAGCAGAGTAATATAATTCACAAAATATTACTCCAATGAGATTATCTTTCTTCTGTCTGCTTCACAATGAAGACATGCTTCCAATTCCATCAGCTCTCCTTGCTCCTGCAGTCCTGCTTCCCTGTATATATCTTCGTACCCATTTAAATTTCATTTATTGTATCAACGGAAAGCATATATACATAAAAGTATACGTCATTTAATATATATATATAGATATATAAAAAATATATTCCTACAACAACACTATCATTTGTCGAAAAGCTGTTAAACCTACAATTTTACTTGAGCCTCCCTTTCAAAGCTTGAGGCCTCTCTGACAGGCTTTTATAAAAAATGAATTTATGCTATACATAAGGCTCCCTTAATTATCTCAACTTCTCTCCTCTTATTTTTTCTTACTCCCATTTCTCTATATGTACGTTAAGTATATACGGAGTTTTTTCCCCGTCTCCCCATGTTTCTATTTCTTTTGTCGTTTTTAAAGTATTGGAGTGAGGTTGGTAAGTTCTGTTTTCCGAGGTGTTCGTATGAATACACTAATCCCTGTACTCTCTCTCTCGGCCAAGAAAATTTTTTGAAATTAATGCCAGGGAATGTTGATATGGAATTCTATGTCAAATCATAACTTTACATGACAGTGGACAATAGTGAACTTTTAATTGCGTGTAATTTGCAATTCGTGGATTCATTTTATTGTAGCTCTGAATGCGTTGGGAAATTTTGCGTTTATAGTAAAGTCATTACTTACTTATCCACACATATCCTTTTGTCCGCCAGAATATACATATATGCTTGGACATTATATAGTTATTCATCGGATATACTCGATGAGCTCAAGAAAATGAGAGCTGTAGTATTATTACGATGGTTGTTACTGTGGAAGCAGACGGGAAATCCCGTGTTTATCCCCCTTTTTTCGTAAGTATCTATACACTGTATTTATTTAATAGGAGTATTAATTCTGAATGGAATTTAAGTGTGCGTAGAGAAAAAAATTCTATTTATTTTAGATATATACCTTGAAGTAAATAATATTGTAAATGAGACCGGTGTCGGGGAAGGCGTAATGTAATTATTAAGTAAAGAATATTATCACATTGCCAATGAACATACTTATTCATGGTTACAAAACCATGTAGGAAAAAAGTATAACGGATATTCCGGGGAATACACGTAAATATTATTAAATAGACCATGTTTTACATTGAAATATGTACTTCCTTTTGAGACATATCTTGTAGACATTATTTACGTTATTGTTGTTTCAAGGGCAAACTATCCTTGCGTTATACAAACTTTGAATTAAAATTTTATAGGTATAAACATATTGTTACATTGGTGGCATATAGCAATGAAGAAAAGATTATTAATAAAATTAGAGTAAGCGGTTCAATAATTTTACGATGCAAAGAATTCAACATTCATTTTATTAAAAGCGACTTGAGTTTCTCCTCTCATGTGGTCATGGGCATAGTGCACTGTGGTTGGGAAATGTTGGGATATTGAGAATTTAGGGAAGTCATTCCGAGCCAATAACGTTTGATAAGTGAGACTTCTTTTAAGTTTGGATGCATACAAAATACACCGCATACCGTTAATTGTTACTTTTGCCGGTTGACAAAGCATGTCACATGCATATGTGTACATAGATACATAAATGCTGTGATGCTTCATCAGATAAATTATCTGTAAAAAATTACACTCACTCACTCACTCCCCTTGTTGTAAGTATGACTTTTAAAAGCCTATATAATTCTATAAAAACTGATGGGTTAATTTCCACTGAATAATTCCCCAAGTGAATTTCAAGTTTCTGATAATAAAACTTTTTTTTTTGCGTAAGTACTACATATATGACTTGTACAGTCACGTAAGACGTGATTGTACGTGTATCTCAGAATTACACACACACATAGAGAAGAACATGTTCAATAATAAGTTTTTGTATATTTTTATTCCTTATGCATATAATGCTAATGACGACATGATGATGATCCTATGAGGCTTGTGCCATAACAGACTGGATTCTTTCACTCTAAACTATATATGAGGCAATAAAATTAATGTCATTATTAGTTTATTGTATTTGTAACCACCAAGGCTATATGATGGATTTGATTGGAATTACAAATTATGATTCAACTGCGAATATTTTTATTTGAATCCTATTCGGAATACAAATACCACCGTGATCATTATCATTAGTAATGATATTGTGATATGAATTCAAAAATAAAATTAGGAATAAAATTGATACCCATTCTACTAATTCCGATACTCCACAGCGTTGGCAAATGCTACATAGAAATATTTAATACACATTTTTACTCGAACCGTTACAATAAGGAAGGGTCTCTGTCCCTACCTACTTTGTATGGAGACATATGATGGTGATAATGGACGTGGTTATGAAACGTGCAAATACAAAAGGAAAAATTAGCTATTGGTTGTATGTTACTAGGAGTAATAAATGTTTTGTATGCGGAGGAGATTTGTGCGGCTGCTGCAGCTGTAAAACATTAAATGTCATGCTGTTCAATTGTGAGGGTAAAAAGTTAGGACGTATTTAAGTCTTGTAAGGTGTTCAGGTTATACCGGAAAGTTTGTAGCTATTGATAGGTCTAACTATAAGTACATATACATAGAATGAATGAATCTTCAAGCTCTAAACATAAAGGCTTACGCATATAATGTCATTGGTTGAAAAACACTACTAAAGTTTAACATCAACTACGAAGAAAATCATTTATATTTTTTTTTAAAGCTGCCGATAAGTTGTTAATCTAAGATATTTTATCTCCTAACATGACTAAATAACTAACGGAATATGAGAATTGCCATTGAATTATAAAACATTCTAGGGTTTTTATATACGTAGAGTTTTTATGTCACAGCACATTGTTCAGCGGTCAACTTCCTTTACTATATAGCATAAATACCACCAGGGAAGAAGATATCCACTAAACCTTTAATCGCTGCCTTACACAAATATAATGGAGCCTATATTTTTTCCTCCTCCCGAACAATCGAATTTCAGTGCTTATTAGTCATACATGCGTCTTGGCAAATGTTTATAACGCTCAAGTCTATGTGTCTCGTACGCACTCAAACGATGACCATGACTTATTCCCTCCATCCAAGTATAATTATATACTGTCAACCCCAAGAGATATTCCACTCTTCTCTCAGAAAGAGTTTTCAACCTGCCCTTCTTTTCCTATTTCTTACAGGCAATAAGGTGTGGACGGATGTGCTAAATCACTTCCAAGTATATACATATTATCTACACATTATCCGTCGTAATGGAAACCTTTTACGCAGGATAATGACTGCAGACGCTTTATAATAGCTCGAGCAATAAGTTTTTACTAATATTAGTCAATTTTGTGGCTGGTGGTGTCGGTGGGTACAAAAGCAAATATTTCAATAGGAGCTTTTGCCTGCAATCAATTATTATTACAAGAGTTTTGGCAAAAACTCATTTTTCCCATTCAAAAGTATGCACATATAGAAAATACATAGTGTACATGTTCCAAGGATAATAATATCGCCTCTGGGCTCACATTTAGAAGATTACCATTAAATGATGTCCATTTGGCAGAATTGAAAAAAACTGAAACTTTATAGAAAAAAGATGGACGTGCTCGTGCCTGTGTCTATATACTTTTGTGGAAGAAAAGGTGAAAATGAAATGATCTTATTTTGGGTAAGAAGAATGAGAGAGTGGTCAGTCCAGGTCTGGTATGAAATGGCCTACTTGATACACATATATAGTAGTAATAAGAAAAAACCTATGAATTTCCAAAGGCGGAAAAAACATATGCAAAGCAATGGATGCAAGTAGCTGCAAGGAAAAGTATCTCTATACATAATGGGCTTGACCATTAACGCATTTGAATTTAATCCCGGTTTTTCTTCTCTTTAACAAACCCAAGAGAAAAAAATTCCTGTATGATATTACCTGAAGGAAAAGTAAAAAGAAGTTTGGTAGAATTTTTGAATGGTCACTCTACAACTTGGAAGAATATGTATATCCCATATAGGACGGAGGACACAAGTGTCATAGAAATTATGTGATATCATCACGTTTCAACACACAGCCCAAAGGATGATACAAGCGACGGTGTCTGTCTGTGTAGGTATACTTACGTGTATGCTGCTCCTTATTGCTCCTTCTTTTTGCCTCATCAATCCCTGGGACAAGTTAATGGTCCTGTACTGTAGCAGGAGCGCATCAAGGTATAAGGATCAGTGGTGAATATTATTTTACCATGCATGTGAGAACCATGAATGAACTTGATCACCTACTTCTGCCAACTGAATTTTCCAGTTTTCTCTCAACTCATCTCAACCCTTTGATTTTTGAACTAATTTTCATTCTCGATTGGGGGAAGTAGGAGAAAATGAAAAGTGCTTCAGTATATCCACTCATTTTCAAGTGTCTGGCTCATAATAAGAAGAGTAGTGGTTCATATATATGAGTATGACTAAACTAAAGATGACGTCGATACTTTTTTAATGTTTACTTACATTGCAATTTGCAATTGTATGAGCATCAGCAGGGGATTCAATCACATATTGAATTTTCATTTTTCTCGACACCTCCTTCATATTTTCCCTTGAATTCCATACATATTATTAAGCCTCTAACACATTCAGACAAAAGTCTCTCTCGTGTATTTTTTTTTGGGGGGGAGATCTCGCAATCTTTAATGAGTACAGTCTTACAGGCTTATGCCCCTACACATAATTTGATGAATTTCACAAGTTACTACTCTCATCTTATCTATATACAATAACCATGCACGTTAAGACGCGACGGCATATTAAATTTGACACATTTCATTATGCGAATTATAATTTACTTACTAATACTGCCTTAAGCTTTGTAGCCTTATTTTCAAGCTGGGTTTTTGCAAGTAAGTACGGATACGTACTCACACATACACACGTTTCTTCCTACATTCCTGTCTTATTAGCCTCATCCTATAATTATGTACGTGTGACTGGTATAGTTACCATGTTCATGTGGAGTGGATTTCGAATAAGAGGAAGGAAAGTTAGCAAAGTGAGCAAGTAACGCATGTGTGTTGGTTCTTTTAAATTGTAAATTAATGTTTTGAGCCAACTTTCGTGAACAATCATTTATCATGAATATCTCTGTGTATTATTTGTATGATGAAGGCTTGCAAATGTACAATTGATAATCAATATTTAGATACTGGGGAAGTGTTAACATGTTTTTTGTTGTGTTGGTTCCAAAAGTGTCATTCTAGTGAGTTGTTTATAATTTATAGGTTGTTGATTGATGTGAAATGTGAAGGTTAAGCTTGAAGTGTATGGAATGGCATAGTAATTGAAAGGGAACGGACAGTTTCTCAGAAAGGCTCAATCTCATTTTCTACTTGTAGTTAATTAGTGAGGAATGACAACAAATTCATTTAGCTGAAGAAAACGGAGTAGTGAGAACTGTGTGAAGGAGAGAGAGAGAGAGAAAAGTTGGCAGGAGATTTCTCATCTCTCCCTACATTTGCTTATGAGGAGAGTAGGAGAGAGAGAGAGAGATATTGGAGCTACTACGATGATAACTGATCTCAAGAGGAAACAGGTTTTTGCCGAATTAAGCCAAACAAAAGCTGACAAGGTCGACACAAGTTTCACCCATAAACAGTATTTATGGTTAATTTACACAGCCCCCTTGATCATTGCACTCTCGATCTGCATAATTGTCAGTGAAAAATTAATGCACAAAATGCATTTTTCTTTCTAATGATTTAAAACCACCTTTATGACATATTTAGAGTGGTTTTGTAGTAGCTCATTTAGAAATTGGCGCGGCCGTTTCTTTTACAATCTGCATATATTTTAGTTTTTGGGACGTATACGTATATAGTTTAGTTATTAAGTCGGTGATTGACTTGGAAAGTTCTTGTTTTACTTGGATGGCAGTCAGTATTTACACATATAGTTATTATATTGGTATATAAATGAATTGGTAATAAATTTATTTGTGTTCACAAATGATACAAGTTTTCTAATAGGTACTTTGAATAAGAGGAATCCTTGTTTTGGAATAATGATGGAACGAGAGCTCAATTTATTTCAGGATCAAATCATAATCAACAAGCAGTAACAAAGCAATAAACAATAATAAATTGTGGAAATAAATAGCACCTCCTTTAACTAGCAGCATATGTTTTTCTAAAGCATTTATGGGATAGCAATAGGAAAACAAAATAATAACTCATCAAAATGAATTGAGAAGCTATTGCAGATACATCTCTGCCTTCAATTAATTTGCCCATACAGGGGATTAGGAACTCAAGAGTCGGCGATATTTCTCATTGAATTCGGTAATGGAGAATTTACATTTGCTGTAGAAGGATGAGCAGGCATCGGCTGTGGATCGACTGCTGATCCTCCGCTGCCCATGGACAATCGCTTCACGGTATTCCTCCAGTTGAGGACTACGTTTGAAGTAGTCGAAATATCTGAAGAAAATGTTTTGGAAAGGTAAATTTTTAAAAATATTTTGTTTTCAAAATGTGGCTTTCCGAGTAAATAAAATTTAATAAATCATCTTACAGGAAAAGATTGGACAAGGCTCGTGCAGTGGTGGAGGCAACGTCTTTGCCCTGCTGAAGTTCACAAAGTAATTTCTTTTGACAATCCACCTCACGCATATCTAACTGTTGATAAGTTTCGACGGCCAAAGTGAGCATCTTAACGATTCTTTGCATATTCCAGGAGGAGGGGACTACTTGAGTAGAATTTTTCTCACTTCTACCTGAAGCCGAGCGCCTGAATAGTATTAAAAACCTTGAATGAATCTGCACGTCGCTTCATAGAATCATTAATAACGTAAATCCTTATTTAAAAAATTATATATCTGTGAATTTCTTGTAGAAACGAAACATTTATTTGAGAAAAGATAAATTATTTGAATTATTTATCCATCAAAGTTGTCATTAAATTGGAATTAAAACAAATACCCTTAAGAGCCCTAAATATGCCGGAGCTGACACGAGGACACGGAATTAGTAATATTTCAATTCAATTATTAACCAAATTATACAGAGGGAAGTATGAAATAGCCCATCTTAGGCATTGGAATTTTACAGAAGAAAGAGAAAATATTTTTTTACATGAAAATTGTTACTTTATAAACAAATCCATAAAGATTAGAACCCACTTCCGCCCTTGTATTTATATATTGTAATTTAAGTTTGTGATTTTATATAATATGTGAGGAAAGGAAGTGAAAAGTGTATTGACAGTGAGTTAGTGGGTTAATTTTAGAAAGTAATAATAATAATTATAAATAGTAATATATAATTTATGTAAAATGTGAGTACGGATTTAACTGATTGTGGACAGAAAAGCAAGTTAAAGGAAAGTTAAAGAAGGTTATCATAGAATTGTAGCGTACCGCTGAAGCTCGGCGGGATCAGTTACAGCAAATAATGCATAATAAACGGGTATCATAGCCATTAGAACTAGGTACATTTGGCCAGATATAGTGACGGCCAATATATAAGTGGCGTAGTCTAACCAATTGCCAAGGGAGATTGGATTCCCGTCAGCATCAGTTCCGAACAAAGTGTTGGGTATATTCTTGGTCGGGGTGGACGCAACGTCGGATGTTTTACCAGTGTCCACAGCCAGAGCATCCACACCACTCTGCTGACAATGAAGTACACAGATGAAGACGAGGAAATTCACAAGGAACACATTGAGGGCAAGAGCGGATCTCTGACGGTTAGAGCGATGACTAGTGCTAATGAGCCGGTGACCAGGTTCGTCATAACGGTCTTGATAATATGAGGCGGCCATTGAATAAATCAGTATTTATCCTTCTCACCAACACTGAACCTTTACTTGTACACGCTCAGATGAAGTTTATGCAAACAATAATAATAATGATTATTATTGACAAGCACCGTAACTTATTTCCCTTCCAATAAGGACATAAAGAATACAGGGCAGGAAAGGCTTTCCAAGTCTAACTCACCCGAAGAAATGTCAACACTTAAATGTCGTGAGGGAGTTGACGTGCCGGGGCTTTTATACCTAGGAAAATAAATTATGTAAGAAAAATTCATTTATTCCATTTTCCCATTTTAGCACTTCTTCCTTTAACGTGTATGTTTATATTCATGTTTGGGGGGAAGCATATAGGAAACCTACAAGCAATCATATGTTTGATTTGGTGTCGTCTATTCTTTAAAACCATTTCACAAGTCCAAGTTAAAATGTGGATACTTTCTTCTTTGGACTTCATCACCATTCCACGCCCGTGTGCACTATTTTTCCCATCTACCTTGCAGTTTACAGTTTACATTTGCAGTCAATTACCAATTAAAATGGGTTTGAAGGTTAGAGTTATTTTGTTCCTTGAGTATAAAAAGCAGTTATTGAACCCTCCCGTCCTCCAACTCTTCTAATTACTTTCCCCGTATATCCCTAGCTTTATTATTAATATTGTGCTCCAGTCAGTACTCCACATTTCAACGACAATTATTGTATTAGTGACAGTTTCAAGCCTCTTGAATTGTTGCAGTAATTATAACATGAGCCTTGTTTAAACCTTTTTGTTCATAAGTCAACACTTCATGCTTTGTGGCTTAAAATTATTAAAGTACGAGAGCTTATAGCTTCAAAAATTAAAAAATGCTTTATTTTTCTCCTGTAGGCTTGGAATTTGGTTGGTAATTAAACAACCTTTTCTTGTAGACAGTAAATTCACGGATACAGTCAGATTGATTCCTTTCATTAGCATTGAATATATGGAAATTACATAAGAAATTAAAACCAATTCTGAGTGTATGTACACATTGACGACTGTAATGGGATCAAAAGGAGTGCAGTTCTATCATTTTGACAGCTGCATTGTCAATGAAATGTAAATTTCGGAGGCACAAATAAGTGAGGCATAATCATAGGATTTCAGTTCTCTGGGTGAATGCTAAGTAAGTTTTAAGGGTAACTTATTCTTAGCTGTGCCATGCAAATGACACTAAAACATATGGTAGTCCATAACCGACGAAAAAAAATCCACTAAATATTTACGGGAAAGCTTATATGCATATTATATCAACGAAAAAACGCTCCAATTCTGTAACATGTACTTTGTACTCGTTAACTCTCGTCCAGTCTTCTCCATCGTTTAGGAGTAATTTAGCAGACGCTACTACCGAATCCTGTTGAAAACACTTTTGATATTAAGTTGAACTAAAAATGTTCAAGTGTTTCCACACTCACGTCTATTTTGGGGTTTGATCTCTTGAATTCCTGAAAATAAATAGCAATAAATCCTGTAACTGGTCTCATAGAGAGATAAGCTTAAACGTGTTTTTTGGATTTATTCATACAGACTAAAATAAGTGGGAATATGTGTACGCTAAACAAATCATTTTGGTTGGTGGAAGTTAGAGCTGGGGCCCGGAAGCGGGCTTGACCGGGTTTTTGACCGGGTTCGGCCTTTAAATAATTTCAGACTTCGGGTATTTAGCGGGTTCGGGCTTGAAATAAAAACTGCCAGCGGGTCAGGCTCGGGTTCGGGCTTGAAGAAAATTTTTCAACGGGTTTCGGTCGGGCTTTTTGTAAAGGTAGTTTGCAACGGGCG
>JAQFXU010000792.1:0-40356 GCA_034693705.1 Spatulosminthurus flaviceps
CAAAAAACTGAGGGGGGTTCGTAGGCGTGCAAGTGCACACGAGGTCATGATCATACAAATAAAAGAGGTCAAAGAGGGTCAGATTTACAATGCTCAAGCATATAGCTATTCGGCTGCAGACTAAACCTAGCATCATATATTAGCATATGCATACAAAATAGGTCGTTACTTATCAATATCTCATACATTCGCTATTTATAAACAATTTTAAAGGCAACCAACGGTCATTAGTCCATAACATTAAAATAGGTCCAAATATATAAATAACTAAAATAAATATCCAAATAATCATAATTTCCTGCGTTGTGTGACTGAACATCGTCGGCTAAAGTGCAAAAGGGGCTATACGCAGAAATCGATTAAACGGGAATTAACATGCGCTACCATGTATAAGTGGTGTCTGCGTATAGCCCCTTTAGCACTTTAGCCGACGATATGTTCTTAATTCAAGGTAATTTGTAATTTTTTTGTTTTTTAAAGAATTCTGTTTGACATAATCGCTGTTGTCATATTCGGCATATTAATAGCATTTTCGGTCAGTTAGTATCAATTATTTTTGTGGACGAGTTTTTCTCTGGATGATAAATTTATTAGATCAGATACTTTTGGTTTAATAAGTAATGGACATAATTATTGCCCTTTGTTGGTTGAAATTATATTGGACGAAAAAAAATTGGATTAAAACATATTTGGATGAAAAATTTAATGGACGAAAAATTTTTGGACGAAAACTCGATTGGTTGAAATTATTTTGGACAGAAACAAAATTGGATTAAAACAATTTTGGATGAAAATTTTGTTGGACGACAAATTTTTGGACGAAAATGCTATTGAACGAAAAAATATTGGATGACTATGTTTTTGGACGAAATTTTTCTGGACAAAACTCCTGGACGAAAATGCTTCTGGACGAATGACCCTATACCCAAAATTCACACCCTGAAATAACTATTACTCCATTCACGACTTCCAGCGTGCAATTCTAATTATGATTTATGACCCCAAAGATTTAGACCGATTGATGACGAGTGGATAGTAGTTTTGATATAAATATCATGCGTTGGTAGTAATTTATACTTATCAACGCATGATTGTCCCTACAAATCGTCGGTACGAGAATAATACAACCTGTAGAACATGTTGAAGTTATATCAAATTAAAAAAAAGATTTTTGCTGGCTTGTGTCGTAATGAACTACTAGAATTTTATCTACGAAATATGTAATTTGTCCTCTTTCCATCGAAGTTTGATTAATTATTATTGGTCTATCTTCAGTCGATAATGTCTCCATTCGTGCCTTAGTCAGCACTTGTGTTTGTGGCAGAAAGTTGAATTAACTCGTATTAAACATTTCTTAAAGAAAAACGTTATTGACTTGACATCGGAGTTGATTGGTTTGACGCCTACTTCATGCTTTTCTTATTTAATGAGTGACTTATCATTCGTTCCGGACATATTTGATTTCAGATTGTTCTATGCGGGTGCAATCGAAGGACAAATGCCTCAGATTTTAACGATGATTCAAACGGATAAATCAACACCAGCTCCTGCTGTGCTTTTTGTGGTGAGTTACAAGGATTTATACAAAATCACTTTCAACTTTTTCAACATTTTGATATTTCTTTACATTTAAGAAGAAAATAAATACGTGTAAGGCTTTGCTTGCGACAAGAAATCAGGGAAAGCGTGGTGTAGTAATAAATTGTTATGAGCTCCTTTTAAGCGTAGCGTAGGTGCAGGCCCAATTTTTGCACACGTGCTAGGCTCAACTAACTAAAGATTTGAATAAAATATTTCATCGGTTTTTCTACCAAGGTTTATTTTATACGCAGTGATGCATGCAGCAATACTTACCTTGGCCTTTTGAATGAAATCTCTTTTGAGGACTGTTCCAAACTAGAAGAACCATCGAGTTGTATGTTTCTTAAATAGCATTGGAAATTGGAAACAATTTTTAATACTATTTATACGGGTCAAATGTAAAGAGAAGGTCAGAATTTGTAGTCATTGTTATTTAGATTAGAGCTATACTGATGAGGCTTATACTAGGTAGAAACTGTTGAATAATGCCAATGCAGTGGTTGGTGAGGAAAGTTTGAAGCAAACCCTTGCTTGATCCTGGGTTTTAAAAAGCTACAACAGTCCCCAGGTTGCATTTGTTTTGTCAGAGTATGAGAAGAATGCAGTTGGTGTTATCACAGTTCATCATCGTAGGAAGAGTTCCACACTGTACATACTGAACCCATTGGTAGATGAACTCCTTCTGTCAGACATGGCATAATTACTATATGTAGTATATTGTATGTATTGAGAATTTTCACACCTTATGTTTATCCATTTTAGAGCATCAATTTGGGAATAAAGTACTTTCTTGGTGTCTCTTACTTAAGAAATATTGTAGCTTTGTAACCGGCAGCATAAAATTAAAGTTTTATAGTGCTCCTTACAGCAAAGTACTATTCGCTTGAGTGAATACTTATATATAGGACGTAATGTTTCGTAAAATTTAGTGAAAAAAATAACAACATTAGACTTGCTGTCTGCAAGTAAGATGAGAATGGTGTATGCAAACGTCCTGCATGAAGCAGCGTTGCTGAATTGAGCAAAGTTGGTATGTAGCTTTTATGAATTACTCTTGCAAATTAACTGGAGGATGTGTGGGAGACCATGTATATAGCTTATGTATATAGCTCTGTTTTAATGCGATGATCTCATGAAATGGAACTTCTATTATAATTACTTAAGACCATGTACATAGGAAACATTTTGACGGAAACAAGTACTCATGTTTGCCGTTATTGAATGGGTGTGGTTATGGTAAGGTACATTTTTATTAGCTGAACTACGCCTGGTCGGAGCAGACAGTGAGATGCAGAATAGTCGTGCTAAAAAAGGTTTGAACTCTTGTCCTGGGTAGAAGTTTCAGTCTTAGGTTGAGCTTTAAGAAGGATGAAGTCTATTCCTTGGAACTTAATAAATAATTACAAAAAGGAATGATTTTCCGTTGGGTTTGTGTTTGAGTTTATTTGACTACGTATTCAGAAGCTAAGAAGAGCGTAGTAATTGGAGTGTTCATTAATTTAATGACTATGTTCTAAGCTACTTTGCCGAATGTTTTTGTACATTTTTAATAGTCTGATAGGAGTTAGAAGTAATTTCTTTCTTTGATATTAGAATAATCTGCGTTTTAGGAAATTTATTTTAACTAACTCATGTCGGTTTCCATGAAGTACCGGTTGCGATTGGAGCACGAGCATGTTTGGTCATGATGACAGTGGACGATGATTGTTGTTATTAAAATTTGTATGAGTGAAATGCCATTCAAAGGCAGTGATTTTGGTATTTGTGATGGCATCTTAAAATAACAGACAACATGTTGTAATACGTTCAAATGTACCCGTGTTATAACTAGCAAAAAATCGGCGTGTTGCGCCGCTGCGCCGTTTATTTATAGTTCATCCTCATCAACACCATAGCATGGCTGAAAAAAATTCATACGCTTAAGCATGTGTAGTTGAATCTAGATTGTCTCATGGAATTCATGCTTAGGGGTTACAAGATGGCAAAAGTAGGGATCGCACGGAAATGCATGATCACATTTGAATAATGAATATATTAAAAAACTATTATAGGGCTGAAGCTCCTTCCTAGAACTATTACACTTCAGGCTGTATAAGATGAAAAAACCTTAATAGAAAATTGTATCTGCGCTGATGAGCAAGTTGATGAGGTTACTGTTGCCTAAATCTGCGATCTACCTTTACGTAGCTGTAAATGTGGTTATGGCAAATGGATTAGGGTTCATGGGTAACATAAGTGAAAAAGATAAGACTGCATTGAAGCTGTTAATACTTTGTAATCTGATAATGCTGTGCTGATGATAATCATTTTATATTACAGGCTCTGCTGTCACTTCTTTATTTGACTTCGTCCAACATCACCCTTCTGATTAACTACGTTGGCTTCGCCACTTGGGTAACTTAATCTTCATCAATTTCACATTAAGTTTATTAGCCTATTATAATTTTAGATACGTGTAAATTAATTTTCACTGCGGCTGCTTGTTCAATCTTGGCGAATTATAATAGCATATGTTAGCCAACTCACTATAAAATCTTACTAGTTTCGGGATGTCTAAGTCTAATGATAGTAGTTTCAAGGAAAGTGGAGGAAAGTAATGTAAGTTGTTTGTAAACAAACGTCGCAATCATTTGTTATAGGAAACTTCCTTGAAGAACCAGCTATCTGTATTTGAATTATTAAAAATTCATTGACTATTGTATTTATTTGGTCATAATTGATGCAACTCAGAAACTACAAATGAAATGTTGGGATCAATTTGCTGTCATTTTTTTATATATTCAGAAGTTGTAAGGCTAATGATTTATTCGTTTTGTTTTACAAGCTTATGACTTCCTCGGGTCGGAGTATATTAAGTTTGTTGTCTTCACTAGCTTGTGATAAGAAATTGTGGAAGTCTAATGAACAAGTTTGCTATGGACAGTCTGTTAAAGATATAAGAACAAAAGGAGAAATGCTACCCTAGGTTACGTACGACAGTACAATATTCATTGCATTACTAACTGATTTGTGATGTTTCCCTTCCAGTTGAGCATAGGAGTGGCCGTGTTCTGTATCCCATGGTTGAGATGGAAGGAACCTAATCTTCCGAGACCCATCAAAGTCAACTTGATATTTCCAATCATCTATATCTTGGCCACAATTGTCATAACCGTCGTACCTATGTTCGCAGATCCTATTACTACAGGTGTGGTAACCTTTTCATTTCATTTATTCCAGGAATTCACTTTTATTCGCACTCTACTTGATACTCTAAACCCTAACAATGCAACAGCATGTGTAAATATATAAAAAAAATATAACCTCAAATTGGAAACAGTTTGTTTCTATAAATTGTGTCACGTAATCCAGGTAAAATTGATCTTATAATTGTAAATATATATTTTACTTCTGACAGGTTGAAATAGGTCTTGTAATGCATGTCATATAGCTTTTTTCTAGTGGTGGTGATTGGAAAACAGATAAGCTAGCACTAATTTTTTTTACATCTATTCTAGGGAAAATTGTTTAGGGTAATTTCGTTTGCTGAAGTTTGGATTCGGCGATTTCTTTCAGCTGCGATGGCTAATCTCAGCTTGTTTGGAGGAATATTATATTTATTTCCACTAACTCAGCAAAGCGTGTGAGAAAGTTCATGGAATTCATAAAAATCATCATGCGATCATCACATAATTCGTACTGAATTTTGATTCCCAAATAACATATCAGGGAGTGCAGAGATCGTTAAATTAATTGTCATTGACAGTAAATAGCTTAATAATAAAGTACCCAGGTATTTTTATTTCATTTATTATATCTGTATACCTTTTCTTCCTGGCAGAAGCCATAAAGACTATTATTTTTTACTTCAAGGTGGATGCAAGTTTTATTCTGGTTATATTTTACTCGCCACACATCATACTGAATAGCTAATTGTGCAGAGGACCCTTGGATATTCAGTGTATTCATTTCGAAATCCTTTGCTATCAGGCTTGACGAAGAACTTGTTGAGTCTTTGGAAGTGCTTGTAAATACACTTTGTATTAAAACGGCAATTTAAATGGTATGTTGTTTATCACGACATTCACGGCCCTGCGACATCGAAGCCATTGAATATTTCTTGGCGAGAACCTCTTCCAGTTTACGGAGGTGAATGTTTTGTGAAGAATAGTTCACTCTTATAGTTTTCCCAGACAATTTATAGACCAGTATTTAAGAGTGGTATGAACTGCATGGTTACAGGTATTAGCATACAGCCTACTTGAACGTACATTCATACAACGGGTGCATACAGCAGTAAATATGCTAATAATTTATTATGAATGAATGATATACGCCTTACCATGACTCCTTTCCGAAGAATACGTTTTTAGAAGTAGCGTGAGGGTGACCACTACTCTCACATTGTCGTCGTGACCATTGAACACGATGTAAGGTCAGCATGTTGTAAATCTTGTCAGTATATGCACTACACCTGATTGATTGCACGCCCTTTTTATATGTCGCTGTAATCATAGAAAAATAACTGTTTGTTATGTTGCAAGAAATCAAGGGAAACATTAAGTGCTGGGATACAAAATGCGATCCGTCACTACAATTGCAGGAATAACAAGCAATATTTTAAATTTTAATCCAAAATAGCGTCCGGCAGAAAAAACATTTAGCATTAGTAATGCTGCATTACGAAATGGATAACTGGAATACTCGGGGTTTTGCTTTTGGTTTCACATGTGAAAGCATTGTCTGTTGGAGCATACAAGGAAGAGGAAGCAAACTGGTGGATTGTATATTGCGTTTAGTCAGTTGAATGCTATTCATCAGATGTGTCCGGTCGTCGCTGTACTTTATATCTCCTCTCATTTAGCCCCGATTGGGCGGAATTTTGTTCCCGTTTGGACCTATTGTTTTTAAAAAATCCGATAAATATTAAGTTTCGAAATGGGGCTCTGTGAGTCAACTTTTCCAGACAACGTAGGCCACCAAGCCACTTTATGTGGCATAACGTTACATTGCCATCAAGTGTACTCAAACAGCTCGACAGTATTGGATAAAATTATAATTAAAAAATAATGTAGTATTACCATAAAAATCGCACATTACATGATAATTGTGTTGTCATACAATCTTACTCCGCTGGATTACAATATATACCTTTTGAACGAGATAATGGTTGTAATTCGTAATCATATTTTTCGGGGTTAAACTCATGAGAGCTACGACTGGATGTGCGTCATTGTAGTGACAATGAAGTACACGGAAGCACTCGTGTACTTTCATATAAATTTGTAATTTGTAACTAGTTGCTGATTGAAACTTTCTTATAATCAGTTAATTAGAAGCAAGACATTGTTACTCACTAAGGAGACCAAAAGCTTCTCGGGTGTTACCAGCAATTTACCCCATCATTTCTTGCATAAAGAAAGCAAAACAGAGAATACTCCATAGTGGTAGAGAGTAGCGAGCAATGAACACAAAAAGTAGGTAGAATTATGGATTATGATTCAAATTTAATGAAAATAATAAGCATGACTGCACCTATTAATTAAAAAATTTGTCGGTTTTTTATTGTACTGAAGCTCTTTGTGTAATTGAAGCTCCTACCCGAGAAATGAGCATTCTTCTTTTGAGAAGATTTTATGAGTTCAATGAATTACACTAGCAGGCTTCTTGTTCTGCAGACTTTTCTTGAATGGTTGTTCTGGTACTGGTGTACCAAAGTTACGCCGTGCCGTAGCTGTCTTAGAATCCTCCAAAATATAAGCTTGAAGGGGTATTGTTGCATTCACATGAGTACCCTGATTTTGCAATGAAAAAAATGAATATTTGTTCTAGAACTGTCCTTTTAACTGATTAGTAGATGTTTTTTAATTTTACTAATGCAGCAGGCATTTATCATTAAAAATACTTTGTTCATTGCTAGAGTGTTAGGTTTATGAAGTGCGCATCGAATCATTAACAGAAATAGGCTAGTGTAAGCAGATGCTGCTACTAACAATAAGAGATTCTACATTTTACGTTATGTTGTTTGCAATACATTAAGAGTGTTACGTAGCCTTACTCGCAGTTACTTATCGCCATCACTTACTTGCAGTTAAAGTGATGGCGGTGATTATGTAATATCGGGTAAAAGCAAAAGACGCTTTAATTAAACTTTTCTTTAATTCCAGGGTTTGGAGCACTTGTGATCTGTAGTGGAATTCCAGTTTACCTCCTCTGCATAGCCTGGAAAAACAAGCCGGCTTGTGTCAAGAAAGCTATTGGTACAGATCATATATCTCTATCCACTTCTGCATTATTTTTTTGGTGGCACTCTTGGCTTGCTTATTTGCTTGATGGTAGAGCGTTTGCGAGGGTTATAAGACGCTTGTGAGGTTGTGTTGAATTATATGTATTTCATATTGTATTTAATATTTGTTTTGGTACGCCTACTTGGTCGCTTTTTCTGAGCAGTACTGTTCTGGTTATTCTGGTAGGATTTTCAAAATTCATGGGGATATTCTGTATTATTTTTTTTCCTAGCCGGCATGTATATATGTATCTGACAGGTTTAGTACTGATGCAAGAGCAGTCAGATGTAATGAACGGATAGCCTTAGTTAAATGGAACTTTTGATTGCTGCGTTTTGTCTCTATTTTTCCCTGGATCTCTACTTTATCTAACAATTAGTCGAAGAAAATTTAGTTTGAATGATCATATTTCTTCCTGATAGCCCTTTTACTTATAAAATTCTACCTTGTACGGCAGTTTGGCCTTGAAACCCATGGAAGACAAATTACGAAAACATTATGCAGGAAAGATAAATATGAAGAGCAGTTTTTCATTTGCGAAAGGATGAGTATGGAAAGAAACAGAAAATTCTCAATTCTGAGGTTTATCGACTCATAATTCACGAAAAAATGACAGTAAAATCGACGAAAGTACTTTGAACTCCGCGGTTCCGTAATAACCTCTTGACCTAGTTGGTTCAACGCTAGCATTTGCTCCATGACATTTGTTGATGAATCGTCATATTTTTTCCACTTCTTTATCACCTCAAGTGAAAAGCTCCTTGAACTGCTTGATAATAGTGTTGTATTGATTTTATAACCCGGTTTAAGTTCTCATAAGCATTATAGTAAAGACAAGGTTTCCTGTCGAGATCAGTTGATTAGTAATAGGTTGAGTGCTGACAAGTTACTCTCCATGCATGTAATGTTAATTTTTTGAGTTACGTGAACAAGTAGAATCCTTATCAGGCCTAGATTAAGGCAGGCAAATAATTACCAATACGACATATTGAAATCAAAACTAAAATGGGAAATCAATATTCTCATACACACTCACATTCCCATTGGCCTGTATTTATTTCACCCATTTGTTTTCCCACTAGAAGGAACTTCAGCAACCTACAATTTTTAGTCTTTTATCTTGATTTTACTTTGCACGAGCAATAATTTTCTTATCGTATCACTGACATCATTTCGTCAAAAAAGATGAGCATTTTGTTTTCTTCTATAATTACTATTAGAGTTTTGAAGAAAGTCGAGTAACACAAGTTTTGATTAAATTCGGTTTAGTTTATTAAGATGAATTAGTTTTATGCAATGTCTAATGAAAGGTTAACGTGTTTCAACCCGTTAACGGAATTCACGTGCAGTCCAATCGAGATCAGCGTAGCCACGTTAAATTTAATTCATTTGGCAGGAAAGTGTAGTTTATTGGCATAGAAAAATTGATTCAATCTGTTTTTTGTGCATTTCAACGATACGAGTACAACAAGGTTTTCTGCCAAAATGATCGTAAAGAACAGTACCATTGTATCATTTGTAACTTTGTTTTTGCTACTAACTGTATTAATATGCTCTCACAAGATCGTATAACAAGAATTGGTCAGCTACTCCTGGTTGTATCGGATCCTAGAAGACGAGATGGGAATGAGAAACCACGATACGATTATCCTCCTTCGGCCGTGGAAATGGGTTCGGAAAAGTTTAGCTCCTCTTTGAGGTCTACTTATAGCATTCCAGCCGTGGCACTCAATAACAACCAAGTGGCATATGCGTTGATGACATCCACGAGCCCTCTCTCAAGCCCTGATGAAACAACAAAGCTGATCAAGCCTTTAGCTCTTCAAGTATTCACACAGTGGCAGTAGCTTGCTTATTTATTCTCCAGTTGTTTTCGTTGTACATGAGTGCTTGTCATTTTGTATGTAACCAATTCGTTTTCATGTTGCTTCACATAATTTTTAACTGTGTAGACTCGGGCAGCTAAATCCTTGAGGAATATCCAACTTGCAATTGAAAATCATTGTTTGACCATCGGATGCACTACTCAAGGACATTGGCGAAGGCATAGTTACGCTGGAACCGGGTCACAACCTCTTGCTTAATGCTTTGAGATCAGTATGTACCTTTTGTAGTGTTGCTAGATACCCGTTCATGTTTTGTTTTAAGCAGGTATCATCTTTTTCAATTTCGCTAGATGTAAGAATGCAATTTTGGAAAAACTGTAAACTAACAAGCAATTATTTTTTGCTTCATGCATTGAAAGTGATTGTTAAAATGATAAGAACTTTGCTTCCGTGAAGAATTTTTGAATTGCTTTTAACAATAGCGCATCACCAACCATTGTTTGTTTTGTTGCAATGTTGACTTTGTCGAGTGAGCTTGATAAATGAAGGGAAAGGAAATTTTTGCTTTTATCGACATTTGATTATTTAGGATTCATTCTTTAGATCCAGTCGCAAGGTTTTCTTTAATGTTGATTTTTTGCAGATTTCACCACAAGATTTCTTCAAAAGCTCTTAATCGTTGTGCGGCCAACAAGCAATTGAAGGTGCTCGATGTGCTTTAATTTATTTTTACACGCTCAAACTCCGAAATGAATCTAGACGTATTTATTACACACAAAAACATCTTAAAAGGAGTGGTATATCATTATTATTGTAGCAAGAGAAATTTGCGCATTGTTTTACAGTTCGTTGATTTTCATTCTATAGCTGTTTTAATTTTTCTAAAAATGTATAACGTAGCACATTTTTCATGGCAAAATTTGTGTGCTGGCTGGCTAATTATGATAAAAAGCTAGCTAATTTAGTATATATGCAGCTGAAATTGCAAGAGCAAACTGGACAGCTGGATACTGTTTACCTTGACTGTTGCGAAAAGGAAAACTCATCAGTAAAATAAAATTGATCTTATAACTCATCAGTAATTTTTATTCGAACAAATTTTTGGATAATATTTATCAAGTAATAATTATGGTGTTTGCTCTTGTGATTGGTTCAAATTCTACTCTTTTTTAATCGAATTACTTTTAATTTATTTATGCAAATGAGCTGAAGAATTTTGATGATTATTTCATGCATTGAAACTTGTGTATTTATTGGCCGTTTTTAATTTTTATTGGTGTTAAACGGTATCCGGTTCTTGTGTAGCTGCTCCTTACATACAAATTCATTATATATAATTATTGCTACTACATAACATTAAATGACATATCAGGTTTATAAATTATAGAATTCATTATGGAGTTCTCATTTAATGAAGATATCATTTATTTTTTCCCCAACAGATGCAGTTACTCGTGTCTGCCAGAAGATGTTAATAGTTGTACCCCCGCAAAAACCAACAAAGGTGTGAGAACGTTGGCACAACTGTACAATTCCCAAAGTGAACAACGTAGAAGTTGTAATTTGCGTTGAGAACTCATGGGGCGCCCTTTATTCAACTGTGTAATGTCTACTGATACGACATCTTGCCTATAGTACGTTCTCAAAAAGTATCTCGTTGTGTCAAAAATCGATCAAGTACACTCGAGTCGTCACGTATTCTAAGATGACACAATATCATTTTTTAAATAGTTATCGCAGTTTCATGAAAACATTGTGTTCTTTTATTGATTTCTTAACTATTTGTGGGTTAGTAATTATATAGTAGATACTAGACCAATGATAATTGTTAGTTTATATGGATATAAAGTGAGAAAAAGTTTGAAATATGCTGCTTCCTTTTTAGTTTCACTTTTAGTGTTAGTGTAGTATTCGTGTCTACAATCAATATTCTCTCCAAAAGTAGATTTTGTGATAGAATTGCGTTGCCCAACATGTTCTTTAAATTACATGTTCATTTCTTTTTTGTAAAACGTTTATGTGGTCGCTGTTAGAGATACTAAAGTTAAAAATTAATAGTATAGTAACCTGTTGTTAGCATAGCTTATGTTTTAGTTTTTAGCTACAGTGCTTTAATTTAACAGCGGACAGTAAGTTGGCTAATTCTCTGTTGTTTTTATTGCTGTTATTTGAAAAATTTGGGCTTAATAATTTCGAAACTGAAGGTACTGTTAGACTTTTTGATTTTACTAGAATTGTGAAAACAGGCGTATAACGTTTGTTCAAGAAATCCTGCGTATAATAGCGGCAAGAAATCTACTTGATTGGAAAGATTGGGAAAGTGGAATCGCTTGTGATGTTCTCAGACAATAATAATTATCTATAGTTAAAAAAACGGGTAAGGTATGTATCTGTAGGCGATTGTCTAAGAAAAGAGTTTTTTTGTTAGCGATGGAAATTAGTCGGGGACTCAAAGCACATTCCATACGCTTGATTTCTTGAATAATCTTTTTTACTGGAAATGCACTGCGAAATTTCGCTACAATAACTATTTATTTCATATTATTATTTTGATTTCCTCAGCAGTGTCAACAAAAATTCTAAACTTGAGTTTTATTCAAACATAAATATAGATACATATTTGTAAATAAGTCATTGTAACAATGACTGTTCTGTGCAAACTTGGTTGGTTGCTGTTTTGTTTTGATCTAAGCTTTCTTGAATTTAATCTTATATTTATCTCAGTTTAGATTTTCTTGTGCAAATTCGATGTTAATCTTTTCCAGGAGCCATATAGTGTATTCATGGGACCTTTATTTTTAATTTGGGTCCGTAAATTAGGAGATTCTTGGCTAGGATGCATGAGCGCAACGCACAGTCTCGTTGCTAGGCATAAATATTATGTAATTACCAGGAAAATCTTTCCAGCCTTACCCTGCGAAGATTTGTTTTATTGGTTAATGGTTAATAGTTCCAATTCCGCTTGGTTTTAATGCAGGAAATGAAACTCTGATGAAGGTACAATACTGGACCGTTATTAATATAAAAACCACTTTGGTATTTACCCAAAAAGCATGAAAAGTTAGTAGAGTGTATGTGTGCTTAAGAATCTTGAATATATTTAAAATCTTGGCTATAACTATTAAACCACTCGCCAAGAAGGTGTTGTTGCTTGAATGTAAAAGTCTACGTATATTTAGATTTGTTAATTGTCGTTACAAACCAAGTTTGTGATTGTAAATGGAAAATGCTGGCCCATAGTGTGAAAATTAAAGTTTATAAAACCGTTCATCGTAATTCTGTTGGGAGATACCATCCTGATTAATTTTTGTAGCAGTAACTTTATTTTCATTACTGATTTCACGCCGTTATATAGCTTCATCCACATTATGCTACGTTTTGATTATGGTGGCTTATTTTTGAGAATTGATTGCTCCCTTGTCATATTAGTTTTCAGCTATTTACCTTGCCAATGAATGTGTAACTTCTTTTGTTTTAGCTGTAATATTGTGCATGTGCTTGTCCATGTGTGTATTATTGTACTTGCAGGGCCATAACCATTCTATTTCAAAATCAGTTAAATATAAGTTACCTTGTTGGCTTATAGAAACTGTCGATCTCATTAGTGATAATCAGGTTATTTCGAAGACACCAAAATTTCGACCGGCTATTTACTAAAAATTCATGTGTATGTTTTTTACATACTGTCGTTATTCTTTGTTTAGAAACGTATTTTGTAGTTTTGCTGGGAAGAACTGATTATAAGTCGTGGAACTTTTGATGCCTTTATATTTGACAATAATGATTAATATTACTCATTTTACTTTCCGATTGAAACTAAATGATGATTTAGGATCTGTCTAAAGAATAGGAACGTTGCTTTTTCAAAGCAAGTATGAGGGCAGTAAAGTTGCTTCTTTAAGTGTTAATTTCACCTCACAATCCTCCGCATTGATAAGCTTGAAATAACTTTACTCCGGGAAATAGATAGGTAAGCCCTTTCACTACAAGGTATGTGCATTACTCATACTGTTGTAAGCGAAAGGGAATAAGGAATGCTAGGAAGGGCAGAGAAATTGGATTAAAACGTGACGTACCTTGTTGTATACGATATCGTAGTGAAGAAGTACGTTTTAAGTTTTGACAAATGGAGGTGTGAGTAATACCCGCATTATGATGTCAATGAAATTCTGCTTTCCTCTGGCTATTAGTAGTATGGTAAATGGTCACAACATCAAAGCGGATACATGTTTATCAGACGTTCTAATTTCAGGTTTGGAAATGGTTACAAGATAGACAAAGGGGAGATGAGTGCTAGGTCTTAAAATATTCATTGGGAACACTGCCATTATTGTCACTATGGTTGAGTCAATGTAAAAAGGTAATTTGAGATGGTTCGATTTCACATATACATACCCTCTATAGCTTACCGTTTGATGGGATTTTCAGCTTCGTTGTGCCATCTTTTTCATTAATAACTTCTACCCTTTCTCTGTAGCCTACCTGTAGGGTTTCCTACTTTCATTTGCTTGATGGTCAAGCCAACCATATTGTCGGCACTCGTTTTCTTTCTCTTTGCATATTACTATGAATTTATATACAAAGTCATATGTACAACGAACATTATGAATCCACTTTGGAGGCATGCCAAGCATTTAGGTATCATCAGGACCACTCGCATTCCCTTCATTTATTACCTCTTGTATATACCTAAGGAAAACTTATATCATCCAGCTTATTAAAGTTACATGTATAAACTGACACAGCTAATAACAGATAAGCTCAAAGCATTCATGCGGATATTCACTTTTATGCCAGCAGGAAATTATTTTACCACCTCATTCTGCTGTACTCCTAAAGCCAAGCGCAAGTGAATTTAAAGCTTACTGTACATCGACGTTTTATCATGGTTATAATGCATATCAGTTCTGAGACTACAAACTCATGACTGCTTGATTTTTACAATCCACTTGTATCATTTATCCAACGTTTAGACTCTAAAAACAAATACGCTGGAAAAAGGCTTATTATTTATTAACAACATTTTCCAACACACAAGGGCTGACCTACAACGAAAAGTTATTATGTATGTATATTAACAAACGTATTAACCAAAGCACTAAATAGTCACATGTATCAAAAGGAAGACATACTCCGCCACAATATACGTGCTTTTCAATATGAACCATGTTTTAAACTAATTACTATAAGTAAAAATGAGGAAAAGTGTGAGAGAGGCAGTTTAAAACTGAAAGAGAGAAAACTCACTCAGAACATTTTACAGACACATACCAAATCATTCCTTAATCTGGGATTGAACCACTCGCCATAGGGGTACACTCTTAATACATACACGTTAAAGCCATAAAAATAAAAACTCGACGCGAAAAATTTCTCTTTGCGTGACCTATTCCGCTTATTCCGACAACAGAATTCATCTCTCCATCAAGTTATTGCTTATGTCCAATGGTTTCTCTGCATATGGCGTAAATCACTTCATTAATGTGGTGAAACCAAACTTTCTACATCAACTCATTTTCATTAGCTCTGCCTCATTTCATTTTAAAATCAATACGTCAAAGTTTGTATCATCACACCACCCTTCTTAACTTGAACTGTGTGAACTGTAAATTGTAAATACTCAAGTTCTCAAGCTTCTCTTACATTTTGCTACCAACTTGTCCCTTGTCCCGCTTATTTCACTTTTCATCCCCAAAAAATAGACGTTCATTTTCTTTCAAAATTAAAATAGTAATTCAGAGTTTCTTTATTGCTTCTGATAAATACCTCCAGCCTTGATAGTGCAAATGTGACCAAAGCCGCATGATGAGTTGTAGCAAATTCTAACGATGCGATGTAACGCGATAGAGGTAAACTGTAAAAGAGTGTCCAGCCTGACGAAATATTAGTAATAGGTGCAGCATGCAGTAACATACGCAAACAAAACTATACATATTCGGTCAATTCGACGGGCTCTACCTTGTCCTCCCACTAAATTAATCAAATTCATAAAACAAATCGACTTTTAATCATAAGAGCTGTCCATGCAGGAATTTCTCAATAGGGACATTAGGGTGTCTTATTAAAAATCCTTGAAAGATTAAACGGTCTGAACCAAATACAATAAAACAAATTAACGCACTCAATCCAAGGCAAGCAAAAGGGAACTTCTTTGAGGATCAATGTTCACTGACAATAAAAAAAACTTTTGGCCTTGTTTACACAGCTTTCGCTACGCGCCTAGTTCATGCACCAACTTTTGATTGTGAAAAAAAGTTTTTGACATTTCATTATTCTTTACATATAATTCTGAGTTTGCTTTGAAAATCCCAGTCGTTTTTGGCTTATAGTTCTTTTGATTTTTATATAGTTAAAAACCAAGTTCATTTCGGACAGCTGTACAAAAAAATCGTCAAAAATACTTCAAGATGAACAAAAATACTACCATGTGTATAAATAGCTGAATCAAGAATATTGAAAAACAGTATTAACGTTTGTTAATGCATAAATTCGTTATGACGTAATAACTTTACAAGCATTAAATTGTAGTTGAAGCTTTAATTAGGGGGCGGCTATGTGATCTTTGGATGTGATTTTTAAAAACTATATCATAATTTTGGCAAATTATTATTTTGTATGGAAGTTTTAGAGATGTGAGGGAAGGAATTTCTCCAAATTATGTGCTCGTTTTATGAAATCTGGCAAGGTAGAGTCACGATAGACATAATATTGTAATTGCCAAGTATAAACAACAATAATCAAAAATCAAATTGAAGACTTGTGTCAATGTCTCGGGCTTTAATTTAAGGTTTTATCATTAAGTTCATACGCATATGCGCTTAATCTATAAATGCAAATTTGCGTATACGTACAAAAATCTCACTCAGATGAGGGCCGAGACGATTTTAAATCCAGCTGTTGCTCTCTATAGCAATTGTAACGAGAATTTTACGCGTGTCTACATTTATCCGAATAGATAAAAGGTTGTTATGATTTCCTCATACATATTAAATTACATGAATCAATATAATATGATAAGGTGGAGCTATATGAATACTATGAATGCATGTTAGTGTAAATAAAATTTGATTTGTCGGTGTAGGTTGTAAGTACTTGTGCATTAATAGTGCGTGGGTTACGCCACTGTGGTTGTTCAAGAATCATAATTATTTTTCTAAGTGTTTGAAAGCAATTACATAAATGCAAAGGGTTGCGATCATTAAAAAACGACATCATCAGCAGAGAAACCTGCTTACCATCTAATCAGTGCACAACATTTTAGGAGAACGATCGCGGTCAATGTTCTTTTTGTGATGATGATGATGATGGAGCCTGAGAAGTGACTTCTTCAGTGTAATATAAAATCCATGACTCTAGTCAAATATTTATCAAGTTTAGAACCCTCCGTAAAAGGTGAAATGCCCAGAAATAAATAATTTATCATATTATACCGCTTTTTTGAAGCGTCCGTCGCAGCACTGAGATTTCAAAAATTGCTACATCTCTATCTTACCAGCCAAAATTCAGAGGAGAGACATTTTGTGCGAAGCTATACAGAATATATTATACAATCATTTATTGTATATTGTGTGTATAAATAATATTATCAAATACAGGTGTACATAATAAATATACTGTAGTAATGAAAGTGACACTGAACTTTAACTATAAACAGAGTATTCACCAGCTATGTAGAGCTGTACAAGTGACTGAAGGTCTGTTTAAAATATGATTGGCCAGATGAAGGCTTGATGGTGCTCGTTCTCGGTTATGAACTTTTTAAAAGTAACTCTATAAAATGAAACAACTGTTATTATCGGGAGAAAATTTCAAGTGAATGATTTAATTGCTGGACAAAATATTCTCCACATTGACTTGGAGAAGCATATTGGGAGAGTTAAGAAAGGGAAACCTCGCCGGTCGCAATAGATATAAAAAAAATAGCAGGCACAAAATCCCAACGTTCGTGGAATCCGCAGTGTAAAAAAATATTAGCTGAAATTCCAAGGGAAACGCGAGACAAAATGAGAAACTATGGGAAACTGTTCCTCACCATACGTAGTCAAAATTTTAGGGATGTCGTAATTGCTATAGATGGATTTAATTTACAAGACTATCATAATGAATTGATCATTCATTACGGTGTAGGTGTAAATGTCGACGTTAATGTCGACGTTTTTCGACAGTAAAATCCATATTTCATTGATTGAAAGAAGCTATACATACTAGTAAATAAACTGGAGGTGTGTATATATACGTACAATTATTATATAGCTGCAGTCATATAAGGGTATTTTTTGCTTAAGCCTATAGCGTTTATTGTTACTGTCCAATGGTGCTTCCCGTGTATTTACTTATACATTATAGTATGTATGTAGTGCAGGATTAAAATACTTTACAAATTGTACACATACATATGCTATATGTATTTATTACTCTCAAGGATATATTTCAACTCATTAAAAATTATAAGGAGAAAGCAATTATGTAGATTGGTTTCTCGGCCTATGGTTCAGTATATACTTAAATATTGTGAGTAATAGAAATGGTTTTAATTCTCGCCTCTACATGACACGAAAATTCCAATGGAAACAAAATGAAGGTTTTAATTCTACGTAATACGTATACATATGTACACACTATGTGATTTAATAATATGTTAGTTCTTATGTGTAGATATGTATAGTTTCATATAAAGAATAATTGTATTATTTAGTACTACTTTGTGTATTTACAAATAGCTACAATATGCAGAATCTGCCACAGATGCAACATAATGTATACATATACTTATGCATGAAGTACGAGTTTTTCTAAATGCGAATATTCGTCGAAGTAGTTTTAAAAGTAGTTGGACATTGCAAATATATTATATGGATATATTAGAAAGATATAAAAAAAATATTAGCAAATGGAACCTACAATGATATAAAAAAAACATAATTATTATGTATCATATTGATTAATAAAGAAAGTAGAGTCATATGTATACGTAGATGAAAAGAAACTTGTGCAAACTTTGGTTGTTATTATTCTTGCTATACATATTGTGTTCAATTATTGCTCTGGAAATGCTTTGGAATATTTTCACGGAAACAATGTCAATGTTGGGGAGGAATTTTATTGCAATTGGGATTCTTTAGTAGTTAGATAAATACTCCTCCCTCTTAAAGTTCGTGGTCATGAAGCTACCCTTATGATGAATACTTTTTGAACGAATAATTTTAGGGCTGAAACATAATAAATAATTGGACAAACGAGCAGGATTAAAAATATTGCACCAAAAATGGGTACAATAATAGACGAATTACAAAAGAATTAGCATTGAACTTAGTATACGAATTAATATGAAGCTACAAGTAAAAATAATAGGACAAAACAATTTCCGGCTAGACAATAATTGAACAAAAAATTTCTCCATTAGAAATATAATAAAAAATATCTGGTTTAAAAATGTAATAAAAAAAATTTCTGGATTCAAAAACTTTGGACAAAAAATTTAATGGATAAAAAACACTCGCAAAAAAACTTGCTGTTAAAAATTTTTAGAAAAAATATTCAAGTTTTATTTAAACTCGTATTAAGGCAAACGGTCGGGATATTGAAATTGAAAGCGCCCTAACTCCCCATGACATTGGATAGGTATGACAATATCCGGATGACAACGAGGCCAAGGAAGTCTCTCGAGACTCTCATAGTAAAGTAGTGATAATTTTCCCAATCCGATTATTTTATCCACTGCTGCTACATTTTTGAACAACTAATAATTTAAACTTTTGCTACTGTAATTCAGCGTTTCCATAGCTTCGCCCTTTTTGATACCTGACATTATTATCACAGCCTCCCTGAAACTTGTGTGCATTGCTTTGTGGAATAATAGAGATTAACAACGTTGGAAAACGTTATTAACAAAGCTTCGCCCTCAGACGTCACTTATGGCACCGAGTGCTAACTACCCATACGTTTCGTGACGTATGGCTCGTAAATCCATGATGAAACCTATTCCATTGAATTGGGGCAATTGCGCCACGGCCCACGCCTCACAATTACGTGTGCGCTTCTGTTTGATCGAATATACATACTAAAACACACAATTTTAACGGTGCTAAAAGTCCCCTTGGTAGCAGCATAGCAGTGACAAAAATATTCTCTATTCCAGTGAATACGAAATGTTTCTTACCCTGTTAGAAAAATACAAGTTGGAGCAAATGAATGAATTTTTTCAATAAAAATCACAACTGTTGCAATGCACATACATAGAGGTTGGCATATTTTTAATTAGAATGACTATTGGCTCAGATAAAACAATTGGATGTGAGGGCTTCCATGGAGTGTGTGTAGTACTCATTCGAATGCATTTCCTACGGTTCGAGAGCCTTTGGTGCTTTAGGGACGGTCCTTACTCATTCTGAAGGATTGTAAGAAAAATAGTGGATAAAAATGAGAAGATGGATGTTTATAAATAAAAATTTTGGTTGGAGCAAAAATTCCTGTGGGACGTCAAGTCAAGAGGCAGTGTGTTGAGAGGAGGGAGTCAGGCCTGCTATAAGGATTTTCAAGTCTCGAAAGAGCGATAAATTAATAAAGGAGGAAAAGGTAAAGGTTTTAGGACTCCACAATCCTCGATGAAAATCCCAAAAGCGATAGAGATAAATCGTGATTGATTGCACTCTTGATATTGTCTTTTTTTTCGCCCGTCCTCCTCTCTCCTCTTCCCTCGCACAAACAAACATGGGAAATTCCGTGGGTTTCTCCGCACCTTATCTTTATTTTCTCGGATTTCCTCCAGCTCCTTTATTTACCCTCCTCTGCGTATGTTTTGGGAAAATATTCTACTTTTCCCTCTCCATATACAATCCTCTCATATATTTTCTTATCAAACCTTTGAAGTCCTCGGTTTTATCTCCAACGTGTATTCCTTCCTTTTCAACCTTTCCCCAACACCTTTGTATACTTTTTCTTTACCCTTATTCAAAATTCTTCAAATTCTAAATAAGTTTGCAATTCTTTCCTATAAATATGTTTTATTTAACCAAAAACGTCACAGTTTAAAAAAAACAATGGTTTTTTAAAGGAATTCATTGGAACTTTTCAAGGATGCGTTTCATTCCTTGTCGGCTATAAGATTGAAGGTATAATCCGTACGATACGCCCCTCAAGCTTTTTTTCTCCTTTTCCCTTCCAAAGGTTCACAACTATTGATATTACATTGGAAAGATAGGGAGCTCCTGCTCAAACGGCTACACACAACAGCTTCCCAATCAAACTTTCTTCAACAACTTCTTGAGTCCCCATTGGCCTCTCAACTTTTCTTCCTCTCCTTAGGTTTAGCCTAATATATAGACATGTGGTAAACACATACCCTCTTACATATACCTTGAAACTCCCTACCACAACTCACAAAACAAAAACAAAACCAACATTATGTACATACATTCAATTGTGAAAATATTTTTCTGCGTATACGTGTAATTATCTGTGTACAATTTACAACTCGCAGTTGTGTAAAAGAAGGTTCAAAGCAGGCCAAAAGGATGAGTAAATAAACAAAATTAAAAAAATAGATATAAATGCTTTTTGAATGAGTTAACATTGAATTTTGAAGCTTTATAACAGGAAAGGGTAGTAAAAAATCATTGATATTCTGGGGCGTTTGACTCCGTTTGAGTACATGATTTAATCCACTCATGTCTAAATCAGCTTAAATTGCTTGTTACACATGTTTAAAATACGTTTAAGTAAATTTGAGTCGAGGTTATACCAAAAGTAAACAGTTTGAAAAGGAAGGAATAGTGTGTATAGTTAGTTCAGAAATACATATGATCGTGCTTATTGCCATTTGCATAATACACTGGAAATTGTAGAGCAGGGTGGGGCGAGATAAAGGAGACAAACGCAGTTCCTAATTTACAAAGGGCTAAAATGATGAAAAAAGCTATTTTAAATATTTTCAACGAGTTTCCTCTAAGATTTTGGTCACTTTATCTTATTTGTTTCTGCAACAATTAATTAAATTTATTCAGTAGCTGGGTTATTAAGCTGCAAGTTAACCAAAAAGTCACCTAGAAGTATTTCCACGCAGCCCTATATATTCCTCTTTTGAGAGCCTTTTTTACGGCAAAAGCGGTATATGGAGGGTAAAATAATATTAATTCCTGGTAAAAAATATAATTTCACATATAATGTATATTTCTCTATTCTGAAAAACTCGGGTTGTAAAGTTTTATAGCCACTTTTTGAAAAACTCGGGTATTTTATTTATAAAGTTTGAATTTATGTCGCATTAAAATTGTAGCTCCTCTACTGCCAGCCTCTTAACCTTGTTCCAAACTGGGCACTTATATGTGCATAGCGGGAGCAGGCTGATTGAACCAAAAACATTTTCAACCAATTATTTAATTCAAACTGTAAATCAACCGTTAATTAATCGTAAATTCCCGAAATTTTTTACACCCATGTGTAATGTCATTGGTGACATATGCAAAAACTAGTATAGTAACCTGGGTCAAAAATTGCCATAAACGGGGTAAAAATTGTCACAAAATTTGGCAAATGAAGTGAAAACAGCCACGTGATTGGCCCAAATTGTTTCCCCGTGGCAAACTTTTGTAGGTTCCTCTACAACATGCCAAAATTACGCACATGCGCACTTATGGGTCACTCAAATTTGTTTCATCTATCTTGCCCCAGCCTTGAAATAAAAACTCTCTTGAAAACCATATGCATATACACAATCCTCATTTAAAAAGCATTAGAGCATATGTTGCAGAATAATAACATTCATGGAACTATAAAAAACGAAAGAGAGAGAGAGAAAGAAAGAAAAAAAGAATTCGTCCCTATTGCTGATCGTCAGTTTCAATTCAATGGAGCCCCTTGTGCATGAATTGAAAAGAGTTGCTCTTAGCACATTGGAAAACGAAAGAACACTCAGGCAGTTTCGATACAACTTTATGTAGTGAGTGCATGTATACGACGCATGTATTAAACCAGGTCTTAAAATACCCAATGATAGATATAACACTAACTATATCTATCTGTATGGAAGGAAGAAAAAGCTCAGGACGCAAACACAACCGTCAGCTCAAATTACAAAATAGCCTTTTATCGAAATAAATAGAGTCGAATTGGAAAGTTAGCGTAATACATTTTCCAGCGATACTCCCATGCCTTTGTAACCATATCTAGACTTTTTCTTCTCCATTATCTCTCTAAGTCCTGAGAACAGCCCATGCAATCACACATGTTCATACATAATATATACTTCATATGCTTTTTTTTAACTTCATATGAATGAACTATAAAGGGCTGTAAAGTAATCGGCAAGTTTATATTTTGCCATACTTTTTTGACAGTGTACGTACTATATAGGGATCTACGTACATGTGATTTGCCCATTGATAACCAAGTGCTGCTGCTTATCACCATAGTCAAATTATTCATCCATTGAAATGACAATTACATTCTCCTCCTGCCCGTTTAGTAGGAAACGATCCGAAAATATTTATCTTCACGACTATGTATATATTTCCGCAATGGTTTTTTATCATCCTGTAATTGGCTAATTTCCCTATAAACACGCACTCACAAATTTAGAAAGAACCAGAGAGAAGTTAATTGATCCGAAGTATACACAACAAAAACTATTTACTACTCGATTTAGCTTCACAAATTTTCCACACTTGAGCATGCAATAAGCTGCTGGAGATATAAATGTTTGGAGCCAATGCTACTACTACATTCGCTACTTTAATTTACTATCTACATTATTTACCTTTGGTATAGAGTGTAATTTTCCAGGTATATCTATACATGAGACAAGCTAATGAATTGTGAAGTGTGGGGGATATAAAAAGCAGTTAATGTGTTCCATGCCTAGGATCTTAATTAAGTTGATTAATTTAAGGAAGTACGTGAGTGTTTGTGGGTTTCCCTTCAAGCATTCAATTAACAATAATTGTTGGTAATAATAAAAAAAATGAAACAAGTAATTAATGAAGCAATGATACACTTAGGCACATGCACCCGTTTCGGATACGTATAGAGAGGAATGGGAGGCAGTTGAGGGAATCCGGGAGGATGGCCACACACTTTCTGAATTAGTAGTTTTGTTTCTAGTAATAGTACAAGAGTATAGGAAAAAGCAAAGAAAAAAAGAGGAAACAGTTGTGCTTATTTGAGGGCGTTGGCTTCGCAGTCAATGTTGGTTTACCGGTTCCTTAATTTATTGTGGTGGTTGAGTGCTCCTAAATGTGTATCATACTTTATCGTGTTTTATTATATTGGTCCCAGTGAGGCATTCGAGTGAAGAGCATTTGGAAAAAATATAGATCTGAAAGAAAGAAAGAGAGAGAGAGATGTGCTTTGCTGTTGTAGTTAATGGCCAAGGCATTACTCGCCAGGATGGAGTTGCATGGTTAAAAAAGGTCATAAAAAAGTAGTGAGTTAATCAATAATAAATGATGAGCTCTTTGCCTGCCTTCATTTCATAATAATATGATCCCTTTGGAGTGTTCAATTAATCCTGATGCTCTGTATATGAAAGCTGATGGGATGTTTAGTGAGGGAAAGAATTCCACATGGAATGTGCGAGGGACTTTGGATTTGTGTGTGTGTGTGTTTTTATGTATATATTTATAAGTGTAGACCTCTCATATAAAACATATTTAGACCCAATTTTTTCCCATTCGATCTCATCCCGGGCTGATTGTAGATTTATCTAGCATTTTATGCTGAATGGCCAGGCGGGTATGAATATTCTTTCATTTAGTGGTACTTTGCTAGTAGTTTTATTGTATCTTCCGTCTCCATCTGTGGCTTTGACTTGATCATGTTCCTATATTTACGGGCAATGAGTGAGTGAGCGAGTGAGTGAGTGAGTGAGTGAGAGAGAGAAAGACGTAAAGAGCGTGAATCGTGGTGATCTCGTAGTAGGATTGTTCCAAGAGGCCCTTTCACCCGGAATCATCCTCAACTCCCCTCCTGGTGTTATTCAACTTTTGAATCATCATTATTGAGGCTCGCATCTGTTCCTTCATTTCTATTTTAAAACTCTCTCTCTCTCTCTCGCTCTCTGCCACTCATTAATCTCCAATGGGCTAGGGATCTATTAAGCGATTATCACCAAAGTGACATGAGTTTGCCCATCTGATCTCTTAATACTTTTTCATTTGGCCGTAGCCTCCTAAAGAAGTTTTTCTTGTCATTTTCATTCACGTTCAATTCCCTTTTGTGTACGTAGAATCCTCGGCTAAAATCCATCCCATTAATCTCTATCTTCAAATTCGTACGTGTAAATTTTTCAACCTTTCTGATTCATCAGGGTCTTCCTAATGTAATGAAAAGTTGATAATAATTTTAGATTTAAAAAAAATTCAGATGACGAACGTAGCTATTTTTAAGCGCATAAATAGTGTTTAAGTTTGGTCTCAAAATCAGGTATTTAGGTTGCTTGAAGAATTTGTGGGTCCAATGAAATGGTGGCGTGAAATTCCTCAACCTTTTAAGCTCAAGTTCCAATAATGACAAAACAGCTCTATTCGAAATTATGAATGCACCGCAAGACTTTCAACTTCATTCAATTCTCATGCTTCTGAGTAATCGGATTCAAGCTATTTTGTCAAAAAATTTGACTATTTATTTATTAGTCGTACCCCACAATTAAAGTTGATTGACATGGGGTGTGTGTACAATTTCCGGCCCCTTTGGTGGTTCGGCAATAATAATTGTTCGAAAAGGCAGGGATTGTTTATTTAATATTATTTTCCAGCATTTTAAATTCTTGTATTTTTTTGAGTCCAGTCACTTAAAAGTTTCAGTTTTGTTGATACTATCTGAGAGATATTTGATTCCTACTGTGAAGAAGAAAGAACTTGGAAAAATCTTTCATTATATAGGGATAGAAAATATTGCTGGTGCAGTAAACACAAGTGCTTCAATCATCTTCATTGCTTTTTGGGTATGATTGTTTACTGCCTCGGAAATTGAATAGATCTGCTCATGATATAAAGTAACAATCAGAGTGGCTACATATAACGGAGGTAGACATTAGGATGGGAAGCTGAGTGAGGTGGAATAAAAAGACAAGCGGATGGAGGAGAAGCTCCTCTGAAGTATATACACTTCTTGGCGAGGAAGCTACAAGCGGCAAGCTTTTTACCTTAATTGCACAACATGACATCGCTCTTGTTTGAAAACTTTAGGAAAATTAATCATGATGAGTGAGACCTACCGGACAGTGGAAACGGTAAGGGATGTTAAAAAGAACAAAAACATACCCTTTATCGGCCCAACTGTCAATACAAACATATAAACATGCCATTTATCCTTAACTCAACACAAGCGGACGGTTCTTCAACGAGCAAACAAAAATTTCCCTGTAACATTCATGGGGTGCCGTTCATCCCGTTCACTCACTCTTTTTCCTCTTTCCCTTTACTAAAGAAGAAGCCCATACATTATTTTTAATGCACTGCACTGTATATACATGCTACCTAAATCCATGCATTTATACGTACCTACGCTTACATCTAATTCTAACTGTGTTAGTTAAATGCCCAAAGTCGTGCATACATATGTATTTAAATATGTACGTGCTATTCTTTTTGCCCTATGTCTATAGTGGATTTACAGCTTGGATGCTCATTGAAAAGGGTATGTACATAGTACGTATGTGCACATAGATAATTAATGAGGGATTCATAGGAACAGGTAAGGGGCTTGAGCAGGCCAATGTCAACAAGATTGTTACACTAATTACACATATTCCTACTGTTTCGTTGGTATTTTTTCAAAAATATGCCTCACCAAATGTTACCTACACTATTTATGAGCAATTATCATCAAAATTAGCCCGTTCATTACCACGTATAATTATACTGGGATTTCCTTTGGATAAAGATGTTCATATGGGATGGGAATGGAAGTAAACCCAGCCTTTTCCCTGGGACAATAATAGGAATGTAGTGGAAGAGTATCTATTTCGTGCTAGCCTTGCGCACTTATAACTTTATTTATATTGAACTTATAAAGAGAGTATAGTTTCTACTAAACAAACGCTCTGGGTCATCCACAAAGACTGGCAGCAAAAGGGAGAGAAAAGAAAGACTTTGAAGATTCAACTGCATGTTCTTTTGAAGTTCTCTCCAGGCAGGCCAAAGAAGATTGGCAGGCATAAGTTTCAACGGGAAATGGTGCTCAGATGGTGGTAAAACTACCATTAGTTTCACAACGAGCACATTACCTATAGTTTATGAGCAACTCCTGAGCTTTTTACCTCCTTAAAGCTAAAATGCAGGTCCCTGTGAAAGTTGACGGAATTATTGTCGGAGCAAGTGCGTCCTTACTACTCCAACTAAAGTGCAAAAACTTCTTTCCTCCTTTTGAGTCTCGTAATTTACGGGATCTTTCCTTCATACCTTTTAAATCTCACAAGAGTAGTTACAGCTTCAGCCCTAAATGTTATATGGAATTGTGAAAACCATGCTGTGGGACTTTTTTCTAGATGAGGAAAAGTAAAAGGTCAGGTGGAGGAGTATAGAGGAACGAAAGCAAATAAAATTATTTTTATGTCGTCAATAAAAGTATCGCGTTTTTATTTTTTTCCTTTTTCTTTAGCTTTATTTATGTGTTTTTTAATTAAGGCGATCAAATCTTCAAGTGGAATTTCCCGCTGTTTTTACCTACATAACGTCAACTCTATACGAGACTTGTCCTTGAATTACTTAAAGCTAATTTGTAACTGGATATGAAGGAATATTAATGCCTTACTCGCATATGGACAGCGATTCATAACATGCGACATGCGACGATGCGACAGCTGAGCGACGTTTTCCCTCAATTGGACAATTTGTTTTACTCAAATGCACGAATGATGAAGTTTTAACTGGAATGGGCATCGTAGCATTTCTTGCTTCTTTTCCTCTTTTTGATGCGTACCAATATTTTTGGTTGAAGATCGGAAGGTTTGTTTGCAGAACTCACTAATTATTACTCATAAATGCATGTTTTAAATAATAACTTTTACTGTAGCAAACAAATTCATGGAAGAAGTCGCTGCTGCCGCGAAACCTGATACAACTCTCGTAACAATCCCTGGAAAATTGCAATTTGAATGACTGTTGTACAAAACAGGACATACAGAAATACTATAACCTAAGAAGTCTGCCGAGTTTGAATATGTAGAACGCTATACTAACAAACTGTTGTGGGATGTCTTCGTTTGGGAAAACTAGTATATGATTTTGTATGACTTTGAGTCAAGAAAAGTTGCTGTGTCGTTAGTTGTGTCCGTGTAGAGCTAAGGAACCCGAAGAAAGAATATTTATAGACTAGGAGGAATGTTATTGTTGTTTAATGTTCCTACGTGTACAATAAGTAGGGAAATAAAGAAGTTTGTGTGAGGAAGCCAAAGGTCTCGGGTAAATTGAACTTGCTCAACATTCACACATAAGGTTAACATAGAGTATTGTTTGGGGAGCAGGATACCACGTACTAAGAGGGAAACATCGGTGGTATAGAAATTATAGGTGGGAAGGCAATTGGGAAACTACAGTAAGAACTGCGAACGAAGGGAAATTGCTCTGTGAGTTTGTTCATACTTTTTTTGATGGTAGTAGTTGGTCGAGTTGAAGAGGATTGGCTGGAGAAAGGGAGATTGTATTTGATAGTGGAGAGAATTTCATGAAAAGTCATTTTATTTCGAATAGAATTGGTAATGGAGGGTAGCAGTTGGCAGTTGGAGAAAGCTTTTAAGGCCATTCAAGAGGAGATTGGAGGAGCTCTTTGAGTCACAGTGTGATAAAATAGGAGGTCGCATGGCAAAACTGGCAAGAAATTACAGGAAGGCGATGAAAAATATCGAGCTATGCGGCGACGATTTCCTTTTCCTCCGTTCCCAACCGTTCCTTTTCTAACCAAAATGTAGGTGCCCTTACACAAAGAATTCTCAAGCTTTCCCTCTAAAGTTAGGAACTACAGTTCCAGTTGTTACTTTCTATAGTGGAGCTTCCTAAAATCTAAAATTAAGAAAATTTAAAAACTTAAACAATGTCTTCAAAATATTAAATCTTTAGGTATTCTTATAAGGTCTCAAAATTTTGGTTTCCTCTCGAGATCAAAGGCAAGAAAATGAAGATAAACTAGGTAAAGGCTAAAAGTTATGGGAAGAATGGCGGGAATTGAGAAAGTCGGAGCATTGTTTTTTTCTCTCACTCAAGAAAGGCTATGTGGGAATTCTGTTGGCGGCGCAGGTCTCGGGATTTTTCATCGTCGTCCTGTAATTTCTTGCCAGTCATGGCAAAATGCTGTTGCAATAAATCCAACCTCAGACATCCCTCCCTACGGCACCACACCCAAAAATGACTCTATTTTCCTTCCCTAATCTTATTGCCTTAGCTGAGATAACGAGATGCAATTTTTTCCCGTTCTCTCTTTCACTGTTTTTATAAATATAGCCAGGTACCTCAACGTAGAACCCCAGCCTATTGCAAAAGACCTATACTTTTCTTCAATCTTCCTCTCCCACTTTAGTACATAGCGTCCTATAAAACGGTCTGATTTTCCCAAAACTGCATTTTTTCTCAGAGCCACTTCCCACAGTAATCGCGTTTCCCTATTAAGATGTTCCCGTAATCACAATTAGCCTTGAAATTCCTCCACTTCAAATTTTTACACACAGATACTATATACAAATCCAAGATTTTCAGAAAATGAGAATAATAATAATTATTCAATATTGAGCGTGCGTGAGAAATTATTTTGTTTATAATTTAATATGCATATGAAAGGGAATTATTATCATTGAATTTTTTGAAAAAAAAAAGTTTTAACACTGCTAACTACCGCCTTGAAAAATAATCGAGCAAATTCATTTTAATAGCATTTCCCAATCCTCACTGACCATTGTTAATGCGAAAAGAAAATACGGTGAGGACATTCTTTTGTGAATGTGTGCAAGGAGGCAAAAACATTATCTTAAAGAGAAGAGCATTTTGGTGAGGTCTTGTTGTCTGGTGACGAACCGTGGTTAATAGGCAAGAGAGAGAGAAAAGTATGTGATGGTTAAGGGTGACAAGGGTTGTGTGATCTTACAAGGATGAGGATTCAGTGGGATATGTGAAGAGCGAGGTACATAAAGTGAAGGTTAGGGAAGGAGGATAGTGTTAAGGCGAGAGAGCTATCCACTCAGGATCTTGAGAAGGATTTGGCACACATCACCAGCCATCCACAATCCCAAAGCACAACCCATTGCCTTCCTCTTGTCGAAGCCCTATGTAAAAGGACAATGAGAATTGAGTCTGGTGTCGTGTCGCCGTCTCATCATCGTCTCATCTCTATACACGTGTACATACATATACATTTCATTCTTATCCATACATACACAAATGTACATAGGACTTGCATACCTTCCACAAGGTATTCCAACTTCAATGCTTTCATCTAATAAGCCTGTATATACAGTAGGGAGAAAAGCGATGCGATAAATAAGTAGATACACCAAACTTGTATGTATGCTTTTAGCCTTAGAATCTTATTATAAGTTTCTTACATCTATGTATATATGCTACTTCCTAATAAATATACATATGTATTTTTACATATGTACCTTCTAAAATTACTATTTCCAATGTCTACTTTGAGTAACTGTACACTTTGCGCCTGGTATACAGTAATAATTACGTATGTGTGTACGTAACGTTTGTAATAATACTCTTTTTTTTAGGCCTAGACACAGTATACAGTACACACATGCATATCAGACCATATTGTTAACACATTACAAAAAGAGTTCATACATACATATGAAAATAGATAAATATTTTTTTTGGCGGACATTTCCTATATATGCTATAGTATTAGCACAGTGCGACTGCCACACAAAAGCTATATACATAGATATAGATTCGTGTAGCATAAGTACAGATTGAGGATGCTCAGACAGCCCAGACAGGATAATGCATAATAAGGAAAAGATTCATACAAAAGAGCATTTACCATAGGGAAAGTGTAAAAGTCTCGGGAGAACATGCAATCTCGAATCATCACATTTTGTCAAGGAGCTGATCCCATGATTTCCCATGAATGATTCCACGACATGTCCAATTACTGATCAAACGTTCGTCTTATCTGATCCCAAGTAAGCTCTCTATTTTCTTTCCTTCCTTCTCCTCCTCTCCACGCACACACTCTCTCAGCCAGAGTCAGAGTCCCGCAAATACATACAAAGGAGAGACACTACTATATACACACACGAGCCGAGACACTAAGAATGAAAGTGTTGCATGCAATGGTCGAAAAGAGGAGGCTGATGAAATTGTACACATGTATGGGAGTGAGACTACAATAAAATTACTGTAACTTATTCTCCTTCGACATGCATAAAAGAATCTCTCCAGAATTTTTCCCAACCATGTCTTTTGACTTGTACTCCTTTGGCTATATAATATGTACACATGCTATATGTATGTCATGTACCATACGAACCCTATGATTGGAGTTAAAGTTACATAAACTGATGGTAAGCTCCTACTTTTCCCTGAAGATCCGATGGGCTTTGATTTGGGAAAATCGTTCCGAAAACCTGACTGCGGGGGGGAAAGGGAACTGATAGAAAGGTGGAGAGAGAGAGAGAGAGAGCGTCAAATAAAATGATAATACTTAGAGAAAAAGTTTTCCAATGAAATAAGAGGTGACAAGGTTTCATTTATACAGTACTTGATGCTATAGTGGAGGATAAGAGAGTGAGATAGAGAGAGAGAGAGAGAGAGAGGAATCAAAAGCCATGAAAGCTACTAAATAAAAGGAGAAAATGAGGGAAGACATAATTGAAGTGGTTGTGGACTAACTAGTAGCGGTAGAAGGTGAATTCTTTGTAGTGGCAATTCAAGAGAAGAGCTACTTCATACTCTTTTAACTGTGAAACTAAAAGTAAGGTGGTCTTAGGTTCAAGTTAATTGAATGTGTTTGTGCATGTGCGGGATGATGTGTAAACGAGAGGGGAACAGGGTAATTTCTCTAATGAAAGGTTTTAAAACGTACACTCTCGCCCTGTCCAACCCACTGCAACATTTCACTTAATTAGTTTGAAATTAAAAGCAATACATTATCGATTCCAGAGAAAACCGACCGCCCTTTTATCCTCCTCCTTCCATGAGTACCCACACGGTAGGTACATATTTATATGGGAGATCTATATATAAACACATGGCCTGGTCACCATACCCTCAATCATATACGTTCAAATAATTTCACCTCTCGCCATATAATATCCTTGTGGACTTCTCATGTCCTCTTCCCTCGTAATTCAATCTTGGCTTATTAGCTGTCAAAAATGTGTCTACCTGTCCAGTCGTCTTTAGACCTAGAATCATGTACCTAATGTAATCATTGCCTTGAGGATGCTTTAGAGGATTCTCTTCATATGCCTTCCAGTCATACCTATATGATTTCCCTGAAAAATGTTTGTTTATTATTTTCTTTAAATTCCAGCAGCTACCTTTTTGCTTTACCCTAATATTGTTAATTGTATATTCTATCCTTTCACTGAATTTCAAAGTTCGCGGGATATTACATTGTTTTATTGAATTTTCACGTTGTTGATTTATAGCTGGTTTCTTGGTTTGAAATTTGTCTTCATTTATGAGGGAAATGAATTGATACAAATTATCAACCATTTTGTAGCATTTGGAATACGTGGTTTAGCTAATGAATCACAATTATTTATTGCCATGCTTTCGGTTAGAAGCAGTCACCTTCTTCAGGATCAATCAGGATAATTTATCAAATTTAATTTTCCTAGCAAGATCAACCTAATTTCTTGGATTTAAATAATTCAAATGTCGGAAATGATCCGAAGGTTATAAAATTCAGGGCAAGTATTGTGCTTTAGCTAAAAGCTAAAATAACAATGGAATTTTAACCATGGAAATCCCTAATGAAAGCGAGGGGTTTAAATGGTCTGCTCTAAAAATATTGGATCTGTAGGCTTCTCATCGGCAGTTGATGTAACAGCATAAAAATCGTAATGGACGAGGTTCCCAATTACAAATAAATGGATACAAAAAAAAGGTTTGTGATTTTAAATATTTAAAGAAGAGTGGAGTTTAGGGGCGCATGTCGCTAATGAGTTTCCCACAAGCAAAGTTCCACTCACAGGCATTAATTTTTCCAAGGCAAAGTTGGTCATTGAAGAGTAGGAAGGGGAGTAGCGTGCGTCAACACTTAGGATTATCCCTTTTGTACTTCAAGTGATGACAAGATGCCGTCTAGTACTGTGCTTAGTTCAAGTAGATTTTCAACACAATATGGTCTCTGTCATGGATCAATCAAAGTACCAGAGTGGGCATCACTTCCAGGCAAAATGTAGATATTTATAAATTACCTATTCCTGAAGGTTGGGGGTTACGTGGCATTAATTATGTAACGTAACGGATGCTGCTTCATCGAAAGAAATAAAGAGTTGCAACTAAACCAAAAATAGTATCAAGTCACTTGAGGCTCAAGTATCAATGACTTTTGTACACAATTTATTGGCCTCCAGCTTCATCAAAATCGCCCCTAGCCCCAAGTTTATAGCTAAACAAGTAAGTACCACTCGACTGACGAAAGTAGAAAGCTTGATTTCTGCTTGAGTCTTATCCCCCTTCCCTCCTCTCCTTGTTTAAATTCATATGAAGGGGGAGAAAACTTGCTCTACAAATTATTGTTTGAAACATATTTTTGAAAAATAGCACTTGAGTTTGAAATTGTTATGAAACCCCTACTCATACTGTGGTTTGACTTTACGATTCCATTATTTCATCGCACAATCATTTAACCAGAGATCATACTTGGAAACCACTTCAAATCCATAATGATGATGTGGGAAAGTCATTTGAAGAGTTGGCACACGTTTGTGTATCAAAATAATTATTATTGTAACTCATAGGAAAAAATGCCCAAGAAGTAAAAAATATAAATACAATTTCCTATTCTAAAAAACTGGGCAACCCACTCCGCTTGAGAGAATGATGTAAAGTATAGCGTTTCATAGACTTGGAAAAGTCCAGTGAGTCAACTCAACGAAGCTCTTCATGAACCACTGAATCGGACTAAATCATTTGGACACAATTTTACTAAACAACAATAATTTCCAATATATAGGAAAAATTGTGATCAAAACAAAAGCGGAGACCACTTAGGAACTGAAGATCAAAACTCTTTAAGGGAATCTGAAGATTACGTAGCTGTATGGTACATATCAATATAATGCATGTATGCTCCAGAGACAAGTAGTTTCCTACACGAGGGCTACCATTATCTCCAAAGTTGGGAACAAAACAAAGTGTCGTTTTACTTCCGTGAGTGAGTAAAAGGCATTTTATGATTCCAATTTCATGGGGCATTGAATATCATGCACTTGTCAAAGTTGATACTTGACGGGCTACCTGAAAATCTACCTTTGTCCATTCTATCTGATTGTGAGCACAGTAAACAAAAAAAAAATGTTATGAGGAAAGGATGGACAAGGACACAATCAAAGTGGCTATGCACGAAAAATGCAAGCATGATTTTAAAATTTGTAAGGATTTTGGTATGATTCAATAGGAAGATTGACTAGATTGACTTCGTCGGTTAAAAGTTTTTATTCAGATTTGATAGCAGAAAGTTCCCAGAGGAACTCACTTAAGTATGTCAATTGCTAGTACTTTATGACTATACATTGTTTGTATATTTAATTATACTTTTAGCTTACAATTAGTTTTTTAATTGTATTTATTACTATGATTACTTCATAAACTGTAACATAAGAATGGAACATGTAATAAATAAAACACATATTTCATTACATGCGTGTGTGTGTGTGTATGGTATACAATATGCGGTAAAAAATAGTACATAGCATATAATTATATACAATGAGATCCAATACATTATGCATATACGCAATATATTTTTATCATGGATTTTTATAGGAGATACAGGCATGACATAGACTGAAACCACTGCACTGTTTTGTTAAAAGTTTCATTTTTCCTGACGACAAGACTAACTTGTCATGAGCTGGGACTGCTGCATGGGATGGGAAAGGGTTGGGATGAAATGTTAATAGAATTTTAGAGAGAAGGAAGGTGACAGGTTTTGTTTCCACTATACAAAGCTTCATTAATAATTATTATTACACCAGTGACAAGGAAGTGACACCTCCTTCTTTAATGAATTTTCTTAGAACTTGTCCGCTTGTGGAACATCTCCCCTCCCCAAACGTCACTTTAAACTTTGGGTCCTTTGCTTAGCATTTAATACAATTTCCTATGCTTGTTGCAGACAAATAATTACCTTGGGATTTAGAATTCCACGGAGCTAAAAAACATTTTAGATAGAATTTTTTTGGCTTTTATGATTAAATTTTTTAGCAATTCAATGTAATTGTTTTTGTGGGCATGGAATTTAAAGGACCAATATATAAAGACAATCTTAATGTTTTGCGCCCTTTAAAATCCTTACTTATATGGAGAGCTACATTGCTTAACAGGATTTTTGTAAACAGGATTCTTAATATAACTAGGAAGAATAAAACAATTAATAATTATTATGAATGACAATACGCTCAAACTCTCAATCTTCGTTTTTTCTTTGAATATATTCAATAACATAATGATATGAGCCTTGATTCTAAATTCTATTATTATCTCCTTAATCTAATTTATTCATAGCGTATTTTTACTGTAGTTTTATATGGAAAATATTTTGAAAAATTGACTGCCTTTTACAACAATACTAAAATTGTTGGGATGTTTTTTTTATCTCTTACCACATTTGGATGCAGGAAATGATACAAGGGTAATAATCTAATTTACCGTGGGGTGTGTTATTTTTGTTTATTTTCATGGGAATGATTATTTTATTATTAGACTAAAGAGGGAAGCTGTTGTGAGGTTCGAGCCTGAGTGACAGGCGAAGATGCGTTGATATTGGACGCCGAGACTCCAAACTGTTGGTAATAGGGAAGTTGGTAGGAGGCTGCCAAATTCTGATGGGGTGTGTTCGAGGCCGTTGAATTTCCCGAGTCTGGATTTGTATGGTGAGCCTCATGATAGAGAATGGGAACTCGGACGAGCCGCTGAGCAGCGTGCGCCATGTTGGCCGCTTCCAATTCAGCTGCTAATTGTCGTTTCCATTTATTACGTCGATTTTGAAACCAAATTTTTACCTGTGAATTATATCAATCATTTTGTATATTTCATAATTATTTAATGAACTTTTTTCCTGAAATGCAAAAACAATGGAGGATACGAAGCTGTACCACAACGTATTTGGACATGAAAAATGTAATCATTTGTTAGTAGGCTTTTGTCAATTTATTGGTAGGGAATAGACCTAGAGAGAATGCCGGAGGAAATATTTTTCGACGGCTCTGATCATACAATCTCTATTTATAACATCCTATATTTCAGGTAAATAAAAATCGTAAATCTACAATAAACGAAGTATCCGTCCGTAAAACGCTACAAGTTGAGGAAAAATACTGACAAGAAATTAATTTATGCTGTTTCATTTAACGGAAATTTTTGCGTTAATTAAATTGCCTTTAAATCCAGAGCCTATAATATACAATAATACAATTTAAAGAAACAAATATCGACCCCCCTCGGTCTGATAAAAATGTAACCAAATGGCAATCACACGATCAACTTCAGTAGCTGGTAATTTAATTCGACATAGCCCTTCAGCCCCATTAAGATATCATTGCTAGATCCCAGATAAGATTTTATCAGTTAAAAAACCAGTTGCGGTTTGATCCACGCTGTTTAAATGCTCCCTTGTGTCATCCACACATTAATACCAACTGTTCATTAAGATGATTCACAAGCGTGAAATAACACGTTTTTATTACTCCGCAGCCTCCATCTGTTACAATGTGTCTACTATAATGTTACGTACCACCGTACCGTATGTGTTCATGAAACCGATGAAAGAATGGGTTTTCTATCGAACAAGTTAATTATACCCGTCCCTACAATCTCTCATGTGGAATACTTGAATAAATGTGAAACTATTAACATGTTCCTCGTAGCAAATAATAATTATTGCAGAAATCATATGAAATTGATTTCAGAGATTCGGGATAATACGGTAAAATACTCATGTTATATTTGGTTATTTAAAAATGCACTAGTCCTTCCTCAAAATCAAATATGATTTGCGAGTTTCTAAATTTAGAGCCTGGGTCAGAACCATTATTCCAAAATTATTACAAACATTATCTCTGAGTATTGGTTGTTTATATCGAAAAAAAGGATGAGCGAAACAGGTTGATCCTTTTGTAAAAGAAGAAAAGAGTATTAGTTTGGATAGACACGAGCGGTTGGGACAGAGCTGATGGGAAACCTGATAAAGGCTTAAAAGTATATGTAGATACATAATGTAAAATCATAGTCCATGAAAAAGTAAACTTGTGGAATGAGTATTATTTTTCTCCGACCCTTCCCTTTGACAAAAAGGGAAAAGTCACTTCACTGACTAGTAATAATTCCAAAATATAAAAAATCCGTGAAGTGAAGTGAAAAACTAACTGACCTGTGTTTCAGTCAGATGAAGTGAACCAGCGAGAGCGGCTCTCTCAGAACTTGATAAATAGCGTTTGACATCGAAAGTTGACTCTAGCTGGAAAACCTGACTACGAGAGAAGACCGTGCGAGTTTTCTTCTTCCTTTTGCTCCCACCCCCGTTGAGATTGTTGTTGCTGGATGGAGATGCACCCGTCAGAGCCGATTTACTGCTACCGTTGTTATGGTTGGTACTGTTACTTCCACATCCTGTAGTACCGTTTCCTTGTGGAGAAGTACTAGTTGCAATACTCGTTGAAGATGTGGCAGAGCCACCTTTTTGCACCTCACACTCAAAATCATTGATACCTTCATCGCTGTCGACGTCCCGGGACTTGCTACTCGTCTGACCCAATCGAATGTCCAGTGAACTACCTCGGGAATTGGGTCGGCTGTCAGTGGAACAGCAATCACTTGCCGCCGTCTCAATCGGTGACTTTTGCTCCGGTCGTACTGTATCATCGATGTCCAGCCGAGTCAAAACAAAAAGTAAACCAATAACCCAAACAAATTAGTTCAGCCTTCCAACATCATCTAAGCTATTGTTATCCCAGCTAATAACAGCACTTCCATTTTCCACGTCTCTGCACATTCAAGTATTCATGATCTCAACTATCCTTCCAAATGCTACAACAGCCTACGCTAAATAACGGTAGCTATAGTGAGATAGGACCTGGGCCAACAATGTCAACGAGAGTATTCATTAAAGTCGGCTATTCAAATGGATTGTACAATATTGTTCCACAGCAGTAAATTTATTTTCAGTCAATTTTGTAGCTGTGAGATGTACCAATACCATCATTTGCAAGATTTATTTTTATACATTGAAATTAAAATTCGGTTCTTGAAGTTTTGCCACCGCAGGGCAGCTCCAGACTGGTCATCCGACAAAGGCGTAGTTCATTAGGTGCAATGATGGTAATAATAAATAGCAGTAAAATTCATACTGAAGTGATGCCTAAAAATAGCTCTGAATGGAAACGGAGGAAGTGTTTTCGTTTTCGTGAGGGAAATAATTATTAATATCTAATTTGTTGGCTATCCTCAAAAGACCCATCTGTCAGGGATTATGAGTGTTTTTGATAGAAGAATGAAAACTTACCTAATGGTCGATGAGTTCCTTGATGAGCTGGAGGCGGAGAACGGGACAAATTATTTTGATGGGAAGTTAAGCTTAGTGGCTGTGTGAGTGATGACCAAGGATACCAGCAGGCTGCCGACCGTTGGAAATCCGTCGCACCATAAAGACTCAGGATTGCGGCAGAATGTTGTGGAGAAAATGCGAGTGGTGACACTAAGCCCAGTCTATTGCAAATCATGTCAGTATTAATTCATTAATTAATTCCCTTGTCAAACTTTTCCCTCCTATCATACACAAATTAATTAGTTCACCTCCCAATCCAATCCAGTGCAATATACAGTCCAAAACCTCTATATTCGTAATATCTGCACACACGTTAATTTACGCAACCATTGTAGTTTGTAGTACCGAGACTTTTTCTATGTATCAGTACCGAAGAAAAAACATGTAAAACTCTTCAAAACGCATGTCTCATTGCAACCAGATAGGTGATCTGCATGTGGAAATTCCCCGCTTTAATTTGCTAAAGTACTCTTGGAAATGTTTTTCCCCGCTTTTCACTATAAATACGTAGAGACATTTGAGATTGCACTTAAGTTTCTTTGAGTTTGCCGTATATTTATTTCCTTAGAATAGCTCCTAAATAGAACGACTCCGTTTCAAATATATTATTCCATCCAAAATACTTATACCCGCCACCTCCACATATCATTGCGATTCTCATCTCCATACGTTAAAATGCATCATCTCTGACTCTTTTCAAGTCTTTGCATTTGTATTGAAAAGCAGTGAGCCATGAGAACTTCAAGGTAAATTTAAACTTTGACATGAGGCGTTGAGGAGACTTATTCATTCTCAATAGGAATAAGGAGGGGAAGAGAGGTCCAAAAATTGCTTTCACTTATGCACGAGTAAAAAGAAGAGTTACCTTTGCTAAATCCTCCTTTCTCACAACAGCCGAAATATTTCAACTCAAAGAATGCATTGAGCAAGGAACTTACGAGCTAATAAAATTACACTTTGCATTCTCAAAAGATCTTCAATCAATTCCCTATTTAGAGGAAGCGAGAATAAAAAAAAATATAAAACTCGTTTCAACTCCCTACTTTCTCCACTATCCTTTCTTTCATGCAATCCATACACTCAATTCACCACTATTGCATGTACATATTTGTTGTAACCTCCATGTAAATTATTATCAAGTTTTTACCTTCTATTTTCTATACATCCCTATCCATATACCACACATACTCAACGCTGTGTAAACTCCAAATCTTTTGAGAATTGAATACAAGCGAGAACTTTTTGTACTCGATAGGTCCAATGGCTTCCCTTTAAATTCCTTATATGATGGTGCTAACTCATGCTATACATATTTTTAATGCTCCTAAATAGAAAATCCATTTTTCTCTTTAAAAACGAAAAATATGTCAGGATTATACCCTACACTGATACATACATTGGTTATGCGTAAAACCTTACATTTAAAGGGTAAAAAATGTAGTGTTTACAATTGAACCTAGATATTTCACGTATGTACAAATACTAGATGAAAGTACGCTCTCAGGAGAGAGAAAACTCTGAAGGTGGAGGAATATTGGTGAAGGCAAGCTCTCTCCTCCGTACCAGTGACAGTTTATATAGATTAAAGCCTTTTGAGTACAGCCGTGTGGATGAGTGCCTCTAAGTCGGAATTAATGGAAGAGCAATCGTGGACAAAACGGGCGTCTGGGAGAAAAGAACCAAAGAGCTGAACAAACCAGGAAAGTAACTACACGAGTAATACGAGCTCACAATTCAAAAAAAAACCTTTACTTCCTCTTGTTGTATATAGGAGCATCATGTGAAAAAAACCAGCTGTATCATAGTATTGCCAACGTATAGTATAGGAAATCCTTGAGTGTAGAAAGTCTTTCTTTTTTTTAAACTAGTACTTGAAAAGACATTCTATAGATGCATCCACACTGGGGTAAACAGGCTTTTTATATTCCTGCGTGTTAAAAACAACGCGCAGGAATTTCAGGAAATTACCAAAC